>JAOTQR010140134.1:0-20722 GCA_025774065.1 Solanum ossicruentum | reverse complement strand
GTAAAATAGTTATCATACTTGACCCCTTCATGTAGACATTATTTACTCATAAGAGGGTAGAGTATAGTATAAGAGCTCAACATTTTACTTACAAATCATACGAACTTTTCATGAATTAAATGCATACTTAGGAGCCCATAATTTATCACAACATGCTAGTCTTGTAATTCATGCAATAATCATTCATCAACATAAGAATCTTTGTGATGTAAATTTAGTCAAACATGGTGGGTATATGTACATATGCTTAAAATCATGCAATTCAAGATTATAAGACAAGAAAGGAGTAAAATCAATTCATTTTAAAGTTATTCAAATCAACCCACCATCATTGCAGTAAAACCCTTATTTTTGAATATCATAAAGTCTACCTAAAACACACAAGTTCTTTCGTAGCATCATAGAGTCCATAACTTTAATGTCATAAATCCATCACAATGTCAAACCCTAACGACATTTAAGCATAATATAGTCATTACTTGAAGAATTCAAAGAAAAATCATGTGTACAATGCATAATAATAACATCATATGCAAGAATTCATGAAATACCCATAAATATCCATATATTTCATGTAGTTAGAGAAGAAGAATGGTAGGACTTGTGGGAGGGAAGGTTCCCACAATCAAATCCACATAGGTTGGTGTGATTATGGTGGAGGAAATCGGATTTGGAGATGAATGATTTGAAACTCTAGCTTGCCCTCACACTTGAGTGCCTTGAGAGAGTTTTCTGACTTAGGGTTTTTGAGAAATGAATTGAAGTAAGGGTATGAAGGTCTTATAATGTTGGAAAGGGGTCATTCAGTACCATAAACAACATAGCTTAGACTTAGGAAAATCAGAAAGGTCAATTTCGCCCCTTTTAAAATCTGCCCGGATAGGTCTACAATACCTTATTTACGTGTCGTAGAACCTTCTACGGGCCATATATAGGGCTTCCTCTGATGGAATTTTTCAAACTTTCAGAGACCGACTTCTTTGATTCACATTCTACGATGCAATCTAAGACTCATAGAAGATTTTATGGGTCGTCTAATAAGTTGTCGATCAAACTCCTAAAAGATCCCAATTTGCATGAAGTCTGCCTAGGTTCTACGAACCCACATACATGCTGTACGTCATCTTATAGGCCGTAAACCCCTTCCTAAAAATTGACATTCCAAATTTTCCAAGGTTTACTTATTGCATCATTCATGCTCTCCATAGGTGGGGTCTTACAATATCTCCCTATTGGGAACATTCATCCCGGAATATGCTAAAGCGAGCTCTAAGGAATGGATTCATGCACCATATGCCAAATGCACCATATACAAAATTCCACACATACACCATTTAAAAATATTTAAACCATGTTCCAACTAGCACTCATAATACAACCTCAAAATAACATAAACATGCGTAAATGTCATAAGAGTGGTATGCAAGGAAAGGATATCCTATAATAGGAAAATCATATTACCTCAAGCTAGATCAGAATTGAAGAGATAAGGACATCAATTCTTCATATCGCTTCGGCTTCCCATGTGGCACTTTTGACTTATTGATTCCTCCAAAGGACTTTGATGGATGCCATATACTTGTTTCTCAACCTCTTCACTTGCTTATCAGGTATTTCCAGCGGGACTTCCTCATAAGTCAAATTGTCTTCTAGAACACCTACAATATCCAATGGTACTATAGAACTTGGGTCACCTACACACTTCCTCAACATAGACACATGGCAGACCGGATGAATCATACTCGTCTCCGTAGGCAGTTTTAATTCATAGGGAACTTTACAAATTCTCCTCAAAATTCTATAAGTCCCTACAAAACCTTAGGCTCAACTTTCCATCCTTTCCAAACTGGAACACAACTTTCATTGGTGAGACATTCAAATACACCCAATCACCAACATCAAACTCAAGATCTCTCCTTCTTGCATTGGAGTAGGACTTCTGCCTACTTTGGCCCGTCTTCAATCTCTCCCTTATCAACCTCACTTTTTCCAAAGCATATATGACCAAATATAGTACTAATAAGGCATTTTCCCCATATCAAACCACCCAATCAGGGACTTACATTGCCTACCATATAGAGCTTCAAAGCGAGCCATTCTAATGCTAGAGTGATAACTATTCTTGTAGGCAAACTCAATGAGTAGAATATGTTCGTCCCAACTACCCTTGAACTCCAAAACACAAGTCCTAAGCACATCCTCAAGAGTTTCCATTGTCCTTTCGACTTGACCATCCATTTGAGGATGGAAAGTCGTGCTAAGCTTGTCTTTGGTACCAAGGCTCTTTTGGAAGAACCTCCAAAAGTGAGAAGTGAATTGAGCAGGACGATCCAAAATAATAGATAATGGTGCTCCATGCAACCTAACCAACTCATGAATGTATATCTTGGCATAATCTTCAGCATCATAAGTTGTTTCAACCGGTAAGAAATGAGCCAATTTTGTCATCTTATCAACAATAACCCAAATAGAATCAAAGTGCTTTCTAGTCTTTGGTAATCTGGTCATAAAATCCATGTTGATCTCTTCCCACTTCCAAGTAGGAATTTATATGTCTTGGGCTAGGCCACCCAACCTTTGATCTTTGACTTTGACTTGTTGGCAATTATGAAAACCAGTTACAAACTTTGCCATATCCCTCTTCATACCACCCCACCAATATACCTCCCTCAAGTCTTTATACATCTTTGTAGAACCTAGATGAATAGAGTAGGACAAATTGTGCACCTCTTGCAAATTGAAATCCTAAACCTATCAACACTAGGCACACATAACCTACATTGGTACCTAAAGACACCATCTTCCCCTTTGGAGAAAACCTCCACTATACCATTCTTTACCGAAACTTTTAATTCTACCAAAGTGGGGTCAAGGGCTTGGTTGGATTTGACCTCTTCAATCAAAGAAGATTTGGAACAATCAATGATCACCACACCTCCATTTCTGACTTCATTCAAACTAACCCTCAACCTAGCAAATCGGTGAACTTCTCTAGCCAATTCCTTATTACCATCATCAAGATGTGCTACACCTTCCATGGACACCCTACTTAGAGCATTGGCCATGATATTAGCTTTGCAGGGATGGTTGTGCAAACTCATGTCATAATCTTTAAGTGTTCAGTCACCTTCATTGCCTTAAATTAAGATCTCTTTGTGTGAACACATATTGGAGGGTGAATACATCTACATGAACCCCATACAAATAATAATACCATATTCTCAAAGCAAACACTATGACCACTAACTCGAGATCATAGGTGGGATAATTATGCTCATGCACCTTTAGTTGTTGAGAAGCATATGCTATGACTGTGCCACTTTGCATCAACACACACCCCAAACCAACCCTTGAAGCATCAAAATAAATCACAAACCCTTATAACCCTCCCGGTAGATCCAAAATAGGAGCGGATGTAAGCTTATCTTTCAGTGTTTGGAAACTCTTTTCATATTCATCAGTCCAAACAAAATTTACCTTCTTTTGAGTCAATTTTGTCAAAGGGGAAGCAATTGAGGAAATATCATTCACAAACCTCTGGTAATACCCTGCTAAGCCCAAGAAATTTCTAATATCCATTGGAGTCAAGGGCCTAGACCGATTCCTTACCACTTCCATCTTCTTAGGGTCCACTTTAATTCCATCACCAGATATCACATGCCCTAGGAACATGAGTTCCTTTAACAAAAAATCACGTTTAACAAATTTGGCAAACAACCTCTCTTCCCTCAAAGTTTGCATCACTACTCTCAAATACTTCACATGCTCTTCTACACTTTGAGAGTAAAAGAAAATATCATCAATGAATACCACAACAAACATGTTGAGGAAGGGTTTAAAGGCTTTATACATGAGATCCATAAATATTGTTGGAGCATTAGTTAGTTTGAAGGACATCCCCATGAACTCAAGATGCCCATACCTTGTCGGGAAAGCCATCTTGGGATTATCATACTCCCTGACCATTATTTGATGGTATACAAAGTGAAGATCAATTTGAGAAAAATAACTAGCTCCTTATAGTTGGTCAAATAGGTCATATATCCATGACAAAAGATACTTGTTCTTTATTCTGACCTTATTGAGTTACCGATAATCGATGCACATTCTAAGTAAGCCATATTTCTTCCTTGTGAATAACACCAGTGTACCCCAAGGTGACTTACTCTGCCTTATGAAACGCTTCTTTAATAAATCTTTTAATTGTTCCTTTAACTCCTTCAACTCCGTCGGGGTCATATGGTAAGGAGGAATGAAAATGGGTTGAGTATTGGGGATGAGGTCTATACCAAAAATCTCTCCCTTTTGGGAGGGATGCCGTAAAGTTAATCAGGGAAGACATCAAGAAACTCATTGACGACCGAACCGATTTGATAGGAGGGACTTTGGACTCAATATCCCAAGCCCTAATAAGATGGTAAATGCAACCCTTAGAAATCAACTTTCAGGCCTTAAGACAAGAAATAAACCCACCTTAACAATTATGACCTTCACACTCGAGGATAAGCTCATTAGGAAATTGGAACTTAACCCTACGAGTTCTACAATCAATAGAAGCATGGTATGCATGTAACCAATCCATCCCAAGAATAATATCAAAATCCACCTTGTCCAGCTCAACAAAATCACAAAGTATGCATATAACCAATCCATCCCAAGAATAATATCGAAATACACCATGTCAAGCTCAACAACATCACAAGGAAATATATAGACACGAGACAACCCCTATTTACTCTTCTTGTAATAATGGACTCACCAATGGGGGTAGACTACTCAAAGGGTTCACACAATAATTCGGGACATACATAAAGCTTGTTAGCAACAAAAGAAGTAATGAAATAGAGAGTAGCACCCGGATCCAATAAGGCATAAACATCATAATCATAAACCTTAAACATACTGGTAACAATATCAATACCTCTTCCACTCTTTTCCTCCCTTAAAGGGCATAAAACTGATTGTGATGTGGAGCACCCCCTTATTAGACTCCTTGTGCCCCTTGAACAACATGAGCACCTTGTCCTTGAGGACTACCATCTTTACCCTAGTTTTGAGCTTAGGGATAATTAACAACCTTGCGACCTACCTTTCCACACCCAAAGCAATCATTTGGATACTTCAAGCATTTTCCATCATGATTTCTTCCATATTTTGGGCACCTTGGAAAAGTAATACCGCCATGGACACCTTGAGGCTTAGAGTTAGGCACCCTATCATTAGAAAATCTTTTGTTTTAGGAGTTGGAGGATCCTTGGCCTTGGAAATTGTGACCTTGTTGGAAATAACAACCCTTAGCACCTTGGAAACTGCCATCATACCGAGACCTCTTGGGCTCCCCATACCTTCTCTTCCTAAGCTTCTCCCATTCAAGTTGCTCGTCATAAGTCATTAGCCGAGACAAGTCCATATAATCCACAAGCATAGCAGTGCAATATTCTTCATTCACCAAGTCGGATACCCCCGACACAAACTTATTCATCCTTGCCCTAGAGTCGGCAACTAAGTGAGGAGCATATTTTTACAGCTTGTTAAACTTAATGGAATACTCCCTCGTGCTCATGGAGCCTTGCTTAAGACTTATGAACTCCATCATCTTTGCTTATCTCAATTCGACAGGGAAGAATCGATTGAGGAAGGTAGCCTTAAATTCCTCCTATGCGTTGGGATCATTGTTCTCCCTCTCTAGCTTCCATTGGGTAAACCAAATTTATACGACGCCATTGAGTTGATAGGCAAAAGTTTTGCCTTATCATCTGAACTCACCCCTATGATAGCAAGTACTTTGGATATCTCATCAATAAATTCTTGGTGGTCCTCTTTTTGGAGCCATGAAACTAAAGGGTTTATCCTTGTGAAATCCCTCATTCTTGAAGTAGGGGTGGGAGAATGAGGAGCTTGGAATCCTTGGTTCAATTGGCTAGTTACAACTTGTGCCAACATAAAAATAGGTATTTGACATGCATGACCCCTTCTTCTTAAAGACCTCGAGGAACCGGATGGGCCAGACCCTCCTTGGGTATGAGAGCTCTTTGTGCCATTCTCCTTGGCGGCATGATCTAGAAGAGCAAAATACCACCTGTTAGTGAAAGGAAACCTTAACTTAAATCTAAAGAATAACATAGATCATGAAGAAGTGAGTCATATCCTAAAATGCCTCATAACCTCTTATTCATAGTTGTGGCACACTTTACAACCATGTACAAGACTCCACGTGATGCGATGTGTTAGATTTTCAAAGACCATTAGCAATCCTAGTACTCTGATACAAAGCTTGTAATGAACCAAGCCTACGGCCTAGACATAACATGGTGAATAAGAACTTGAAGGGACCTCAAATGAGCCTCCTATGCATGCATTGCAGATCCTTGGTTTCGCGGAAGCATAAAAGAGTAATAAACACATAGCACATATTTTCTAAGGGAAACAAGGCATTGGAATCACGCAATGGGGATGCCATAGGGAAGAGGATAAGCATGAATCACATAGCAAATAAGTCTAAGGGGCGGGTAAGTATGACTCATGCTACAAGGGCATCTAGGGACTTGGGAATTCCATCTCATTGTCAACACACAAAACATAGATGAAAAAGGGACTAAGGAAATTCTTCCATAGTTACATAAGCATTATATGAGTCAAGCTTGATACATAAACATCCACATCCAACAACATCTTTAGTACGAGTAAAACGAGGGCCAAGAAATGTCCCTTGGTCATGCTTAAAAGATAAGAATCCAAAATAGACATATCATAGCAAAAGCATGAAAGTAAAGTGGATATTATCCCCAAAGTGGAGAACTCATCAATAGAAGTCTTCAAAGGACCCGACTAGCCACGAGGAATAAGAGGATAAATAGGAGCTTGGGTCCCTACGTGGTTACCTCATGTAGGAAAAAAGTATGTGTTAGTACATGGAATGTACTAAGTATGTAGGGTGCAATGCAATAAAGGACATATACAATAATAATCAATATGAATAATCACAATCATTAGACATAAGTTTGATATGATGTGTATGATCATTGCTTAAATTTAAAATATGTATGGAAACAGTCAAACTTGCAAAATATATCATATTCATATGGCATAAGACCCTAGTTGACATATAAGACCAAGTGATCTTTTCCTTGAAGTCCCAATGTTCACTCCACACCGAATAAAGGAGTGGTCTACTTGCCATGGTAAACCAAGCATGACCCCACAAAGTGGGGAGCTTGTCCTAACTGGATACACTAGTAAAATGCCATTTAGGAAAATAATATAAACCTACGATGGGAGATAGTTAAGAGACCAAGACTTTACATAAGAACACCTTGTATCGAGCCCCTACCTTAAAGCCTCTTTTGGTGCTAAGTCTAGTCCCAAGGAATATTTGAAACAATCATAAAATTAATCTTAACTTGAAAGACTTATAAAAATATTATAACATGGCATCAGTAGAAGTTCATTTATATACTTACCCCTACAGGTGGGCATATACCTTGTACTAGAGGGTAAAAACATTTCATAAACTTGCCCCCTTCTAGTAGGCATTGGATTACACATGATGGCAGAGATTATAATATGCTTGACCCCTTCTAGCGAGCTTTAGTTTAGACTTGAGGGTAAAATAGTTATCATACTTGACCCCTTCATCTAGTAATTATCCACTCACAAGAGGGTAAAGTATAGTATGAGGGCTCAACATTTTACTTAGAAATCATGGGAACTTTTTATGAGTTCATGCAAGCTTAGGAGAACATAATTTATCATAGCATGTTATTCTTGTAATTCATGCAATAATCATTCATCAACATAAGAATCTTTGTCAAGTAAATTTAGTCAAACATCGTGGGTATATGTACATATGCTTAAAATCATGCAATTCAAGAGTATAAGACAAGAAAGGAGTAAAATCAATTCATTTTAAAGTTATTCAAATCAACCCACCATCATTGTAGTAAGACTGTCATTTTTGAATATCATGAAATCCAACTAAAACCCACAAGTTCATTCATAGCATCATAAAGTCCATAACTTTAATGTCATAAATCCATCACAATGTCATACCCCAATGGTATTTAAGCATAATATAGTCATTACTTGAAGAATTTAAATAAATATCATGTGTACAATGCATAATAATAACATCATATGCAAGAGTTAATGAAATATCCATAAAGGTCCATAAATTTCATGTAGTTGGAGAAGAAGAATTATTGGACTTATGGGAAGGAAGCTTCCTACAATCAAACCCACATACCTTGGTGTGATGGTAGTGGAGGAAATCTGATTTGGAGATGGAAAATTCAAAACCCTAGCTTGCCCTCACGTTTGAATGCCTTAAGAGAGTTGAGAGAGTTTTGAGACATAAGGGTTTTGAGAAACAGAACTGAATGAGGGTGTGAAGGGTGTACAAGGCTAGAATGAGGTTATTTTAGACCTTAAACAATGTAGCTTGGACTTAGGAAAATAGGAAAGGTCAATTTTTCCCCTTTTAAAAGATGCCCGTATATGTCTATGAGACCCTATTTACGGGCCATAGATAGGGGTTCAGATGGCTTTTTCAGAGACCCTTTCTCTTATTCACATTCTATGATGCAATCTGCAAATTGTAGAAGATTTTACGGGTCATCTCATAAGTCGTAGATAAAAATACTGAAAGATATCAATTTTCACCTAGTCTGTACAAGTTCTATGAACCCACATATGGGCCGTACTTCATCTGACAGGCCGTAAATCCCCTCGTGAAAGCTGACAGTCCAAATTTTCCAAGTCTTACATCTTGCATATTTCATACTCCTTATAGGTGGGTTCTTACATCCTATTGCAATCTGCAATTGGCTATATCATGTCAACGTCCAACCACTTAATGATCTCCTTTTTTAACACCTCTTGCATATGTGGATTTAATCTGTGTTGGTGTTCAATAGTGGGCTTACAACCTTCAACAAATTAGATCTTATGAGTGCAAATCCATGAGGGGATGCCCACAATGTTCGTTATTGTCCAACCAGTGGCTTTAAAATATTTCTTGAGTATCCTCACCAAAGATTTGATTTGTTTCTCCTGTAGATCAGTTGCAACAATTATCGATAAGGATTTATTGTTCCCAAGAAAGCATGTTTCAAGTTACTCAGTATCTCTTTTATCTCAAAATTCAGTGGATCCTCAATAGATGGTTTCACTAGTTGTGTATCCCGATTTTTCAAATCGATATCAAGCTTAGTCAAGTTTCTTGATTGGCCTGCATTCCCTATCATAGAAGCTACCTCCTCATCACAATCATTCACATCCTCTTTAAAATAATTCAACATAATTTTAACCATCGACTCAGCCCCTAAATAAGCTAATTCACCAAGATCTTGTATAGCCACATCAACAATAGTATTTACATGGAAATCATCTGTCCCTTGTAAAACTTTATCAATATTAAAGCTCACTTCTTCACCATTCACTCTGATTTTCAAACTCCTACTTTCAACATCTTCCAATGCTCTACCCGTAGCAAAAAATAGTCATCCCAAAATGATAGACACATCAAAGTCTAGGCCACAATACAACCCTACAAAGTCAGTTGGAAATATAAATTTGTTTACTCAGACTAACGGATCATTCAATATCTTATCTAGTGTTTTTATTAACCGATTGGCCATAACTAGCTTCATGGTTGTTGGGGTCAAAGTATTTACACCTGAAACGCCCCAAAAAGTGCCTGCAAATGTGCCTTAAAAATGCCTATAATTGTAGTTTTTTTATATCTCCAAATTCGTGCGTGATATCAAATATCCGACTTTATGTTCTTGATAAAATGGGAAAAATTGAGTGAGAAATGGGTATAACCTAAATTTTAGAAGACCCGTAGCAAAAAAATGAATTTTGACAACTTTGCAATTTTAGTAAGGATCCGCGACGCGGACCCATCGCAGACCTATGTATTTTGTTTTTAGTTTTTCTTGTTTCTGTCCAAGGCCTTAGATTCTTGGGCCTTAGCCATCCTATACGTAAAAACACCTATACTTAGTCATTAATTATTCAATCTTATATCATTGAAGATATTCTCCAAAACCCTCTCTAACACTTAGCCAAATACTTCACCCAAATTCAAGTGTCCCAAACTCTCTCTGGATCTCAAGAAATTCATTCAAGCTTTATGTTCTCATTCATATCTTCATCAAGGAAATCCCAAAAGTTGAGGTATGAGGGTTTCAACCATTGGGTCCTTTTACCCATGGCGCCCAACCATCGTTTTTATGTAAATTGCATGTTTTCAAGTTGGATTATCTATGGGTATTTCTTATAATGAATTTGATTATAAACAATGTTGGGGTTTCATAAAATGTTGACTATTTAATCATGTTTTTAGCTATAAATCTATGGTCTATTATGTGATTTGAAGAGGGATTTCAATGTATTTTTCATGAGGGTGTTACCAAGTGTCAGTGGGTTGATTTACATTAAGTCTCACATGATTTAACTCTTGAATTGCATGACTTTGAACTAGCATTACATACTCGCCAAGTGTTTAATAATATGTCTGGTTAAGGTTTCTTGAGTTATTGGTGAAATATTGCATGCCCCATGTGTCAAGTAACTATATGATGATGAAAGGATTGTATGTATGTATTGAATTCATGATAAGTATCTATAGTGTTGCAAGTTGACGACACCTTGTTGAGGGGGTCATATGCCTCAACCACTTTGATGGGGGGCGTTATGCCATCTACCATGTTGAGGGGTGTATACCTTAACCACTTTGATGGGGGCTGACATGCCCATCCACCATATTGAGGAGTATATACCTTGACCACTATGATGGGGGGTGAAATGCCCGTCTATCAATGTAGGGGTATATACCTCAATCACCTTTCAAGGGATGACATGTCTTGGATTCCAAGAATTAGTTTGCTTGGTCTGTGATGATGGCCTCTTCCTACACAAGTAATATGTTCCATGCAAGCATGTTTTACTTCAAGCATTGATCATGCATGCCATATTGTTATCATATTATTCATTGCCTATGTTTGTGCATTTTGACTATGTTACCAATCTCTTGCTACACTGCATCCTACATTCTTAGTACATCAAACGTACTAATACCCTATGCCTACATGATGTTACCATGTAGGAACTAGAGCTCCTCATGATTATCCTCCACGTGGTTAGTTTTTGGACATCTTGAACATAAGCTTTTGGTGAATCCTGAAGTTTGGGGACACAAGCTATGCTATTCTTGTTGAACTCTTGATACTATGAGGGTGAGCCCGAAAAGTGTCTTGGCCCCCACCCTATCTATGTTAGAGGTGTTGTTGGACAAGTGATGTAATTATGCTTCAGCTTTGTGACTCCCGTATGATTTATGTTATTAAAGACTTCCCTTAGTCCCTCTACCCTTATTTGTACTCTCTTGTTGTTGTTTAATTGCTTCCAGGTCCAATGATGTGTAATGATATGCTAAGAGGCTTATTTGGGGTCCCTTTGGGTTCCCATTTTTCATGTCACATCTAGGCCGTAGGCTTGGGCTGTGACAATACCAAACTATTACCAAAAGAGGGGTCTTTGAATTAACTTTCCAACAAAACTTATTTCACCTCATTTGGAGTTCGTAGTCAAACTTTATGGTCATTTTACTACAGGTTGCTTGAGTAGGGTGTACCTACGAGATGGTCGTGGTTTGAGTTATGGCCCCTCTTCTAACTCGTGGTAAAAACTTCTAAAAATCCATTTTTTGGTCCCACATTTTATGGTCCCTTCTACAGATCGTAAAAACTTCCATAGGCCATAGATTGGGCTCGTGGAATTAATCCAAAGACCGTGAAATTTGCCTAAAAGTTTTTCAGAATTATTGATACAAGCCATGGATGTGTCTTTAGGCCATAGGTGGGTTCGTAGGTAACTTTGACATCTTTTTAAAAAAGCTTATTTTGGTCTTGTCCCACCATTTCAAAGCTTAAACCTGATATTTTTACGCCTAAATAAATTCCTAAACATATCAGTTCAACCTTTTTATGCATAAAACACCCTTTCCAACTTTGAGCAAGGTTTCAAGGGAGAAAAAGGCTAGGGTTTGAATATAATCTTATGAGTTTTTCTAAGTTGTTTCACGATTCAAAACTTTTAGGTATGTAAGTCTAACCAAAACATGAATTATGTTGTTCCATGTGCCCCATAACCCGAATTAATGGAGTTGTGAATGAATTGATTCAAACATGAAGATTTCTCTAAAATCATAATGTATTCCTATATGAGCTTGCATGAATTACCTTTTTTTACAAATTAAATGCTTGAATTAGGCAATTGTACTTTTCTAGTTGAACCTTAACATGAATTCTTGTTATTTTTACATATTTCACTTAAATAGGTATGCATGAGTATAATTTGAGCCTAAAGAGCCTGTAGAGCCTAAAGAGTCTATGGAATCCCTAAATGTTTTAACTCTACTTTTGTTTTCATGAATGCTATGAGTTAGAATGATACATGATAGAGATTTTATGAATCAAGAGCTTTACCTCAAACAAATGTAACCAAAGAATTCGTAGCTGATATGATGAATTGAGTTGACAAATGTCTAATGAGACTAGATGAATGAGTCAACCATAATGTTGATGTCTTATGAGTGTATTGAGTCTTGGGAGATATATTGAGCACTGAATGGAGTAAGAGTATGTCTAACTTGAACTCAATAACTACGTAGCTAGCGTAGGAGAGGATTGAACCATAAAATAGGATGTTTCCTATTGTCACAAAAAGAGGACTTTATGTTACTGATTTGGGATCCATTGATAGGATGTGCCATACCCTTGCAAGGTATGGAATGGATGTGGCAATAACATTGCTTCGTTATATTATCACTCGTTCATAGGTGATGGTTGTCGATTAGAGAAACACCCAATAGGCCTTCATAGTACTCTAAGTGGATTGGACTAGATGGATTATGAGTGGTCATTTTCTAAACTGTACTCTTACTTTAGACTCTTGACTTACGGATTGAGTTTCCTATAACGTGCATTGAGCTATTTGAATTGACGTTATTCTGTCTTTATATTTCTAATTCTACCCTTTTACATACACGTACAATCCACATACTGACGTCCATTTGGGTCGGCATCTTTTCATTATACAGAGATAGGCACTGACAATCATCGACAGGAGCCCCATTTAGGACTTATTTGCAAGCATCTGATTGGTGAGCCCGCTCCTACTTTTGGAGGATATCATGTACTGTTCTAGCTTTGAGTTTAGACTAATTTATTTTGTTTCGATGTAGTCATGGGTCTGTTATAGGCAATTTGATGATGGATAGAAGCTTCATCGACTAGATTGTTAAGTTGTGATTGGATTATGTTTTTGGCTAGTTTCTTTCATACTAGTCTTACTCAGTTGATTTCATGTATTGTTTGGGTTTTAGCCTTTGATTATCATTTTGTAAATACTTTTCATGTAGTATCTCTTAATCATTTATGTCTTCCACTATAGATTGTGATTGAACGAATATGATGAGGCAGAGTGGTTCCCTTGGGGGCTGGCAAAAGTATCTGAGAGCCAGCCACACCAAGAGACCCTCTCGAGGCATAACAGTTAGTAATAGGACACCAACATAAATGTATATAAAAAGAAATGTGATGCTTTGAGGTAAAGAGTAAGTGCTGAACTCTGAGCATTATGACGATCCTACTGGCCATTGGCCTTGAAGTATTAAAGGATTATATAGGAATCAAACTATGTTAACATGGAACACAACTAACAAAGATAGACTAAATTTATATGACAAGTGATGATGACAGCAAATTATAAAACAGTTAGCTTTAAAACCATAGTAATTGCCTGGTAATTTCCTTAACGTCTTAAGACTGCACACAATCAATCCTATATACTCAAACTTTGAAGATCCTATGCCTATTTGGGGATGATACTAATAAAATAGTAAGCAAACATAGGACTTGGAATTAAAATAAATGAGGTAGGTATAATACGAATTCGAAAATATTCAACTAGCTAGTTTGGAGACAAGGAAACAACGACACACAACTGATAGTCTTACTACAAAGGGGACTTAGATTTATTATGGATAGATTTTGTCAACAGGTAAAATCAACACATATTATGCAATTCAATACCAATTATCTTTATAAGGGAGATCCTTCAATCAACACATAAAATCTTGAAGATGTTCATTATGCATTCATTCTAATGAGAAAATATTTAACAACACACGACTAGCACGTACTTATATAGGATTATAGTCTAGTATGTGAAGCTTAAAATAACCCATGAAGCATAATAGAGTTGCTCGAAATAGACTTGAAGCCAATAAAGCTTTAAATAACAGAAACAATATTTTGATAAAACTAAGAAAAAGAACATGGAGAGACTGATGCCTTAAGTTTGCATTCGGCGCTCCAAATTGCACAAGCCTTTTCATCAACACTTGAGGTCACTGATAGCGACAAATGGAGAATCTTATGATTGGCATCCCTTCTATCAGGTTAGTAGATTGCGACTTCTTAAGGTCTTGGTTTTGAGTTCTACTTACGATGAGCATTTTTTTTGGTTAGCTATGTTCAAACCACTACATCACCTGAAGTACCTCGCAGTTGTGGAAAATAAATTCTATTTTCATCAAGAATCATATCTGCCCCATCTAAAACTTTTGTGATGAATTCATCTTATAAAGTAGTGATTTTAAATGGGGATTTAATTAAGTTTTCACTAGAATTTCATATTATATTGTTGAATTTAGATTGAATCTCAATTACCCATGCTATTCTCACATATTCATGGCATATGCATTCATGAATATTGGATTTTTTTGGAAATTATGAAGTGCATTAAGCCCAATTATATTTATGATATGATTTTGATAAGATATTGGTTATGACAAGAATATGATTACATATGTATCTATGATTAGGGCTCTTTGAACATTTTGGGTTCTTGCACCATTTTGTATATGAATGACCTATTTCGATACTTAGCACCAATAGAATGAGGGCTTCTTCTATTTCCTTGAACTATGTGCCTAATATAGGTTATGAGAATCCTATCCAAAATGGGAAGTGCTCTCAGAAGGAAGGTTGCTTCATATGAAATGGGATGGGTTCCCGTAAGGTCAAGTATAATATGATATGATATGATATTCTATATATAGAAACCCTATCTGAAATGGGATGTGTTCCTGTAAGAAAAGTTGCTTCATATGAAATAGGATGGGTTCCTGTAAATTGAAGTATGGTTTACCTTTAGCAATTAGATAACCTTATCAGTGAGGGGTTTTCATTCAGATTCCAAGTAATAGCTCGCTTGGTATTAGTCATGTTGATTGAGGTCACATCCCTACTATATATGAGCATTGTATTTCATGCATCACTTGTTTCATGACATATTGTATACTATTCTGTTGAAATATTATCTTTTCTATATTATGTGCCCTTGTCATCTAACAATGAAGTGCAGGTTTGGTAAGTTACATGCATTGCATCCCACATACTTAGTACATTCAAACATACTAACAAATACTTTTGCCTACAAGATATCACCATTTAGGGACCGGAGATTACTTTCATCCACCATTTGATGCTAGATTGGAATTGAGACATTTGTTATGGTAAATCCTATCTTCCAAGGACAAGCCACCATTCCTCTACCTATATTTCTTCCGTTTGTGTTATTTACTTTGAGGGTGAGCCTGAAACATGCCTTGTCCCCGTCCTATCTCTTGACTAGAGGCATTGTTGGACATCTTATAGACTCTAGTTGGATCTATATGTTCTGTGTTTTATTTGAAGCTTATGATTATGGTTATCTATTACATATGGCTATCATGGATTGAATATGAGAATTATGATATGTATGAATGTTTGATATGGAACTGTGGAAGATGCCAAGTCCCGTATTTCCCCCATAGAGTGAGACATACTTACCTCCCCTTAGTTCTTATGTTCTATGTGCTATGTGAATCCATGTTAATCCTTTTCCCTATGATATACCCATAGCGTGAGTCCTATTTTCCCGTCCCTTAGAACTATATATTTACTATTTGTACACGCTTTCGAACCGACGATGTGAATATGGATACTTTGAGGCTTGTTTGGGGACTCTTGGGTTCCCATTCACCATGTCACTCCTAGACCCTAGGTATGAGTCCTGACACCAATGCTGCAAATACCAAACAAGCTATCAAAAGGCTCTCTATACTTCTCTTCGTACCCAGGCATTTGTATCTCACTTCTCAAAAATGGTCCTCAGTAATTATTACCATACGATTCCTATTCTATAGCGTTTAATAATCAACCATTGGCAAGAACCACAACAGTAGCTATCGATGCTTATAAGTCACCAAATTCATGTTACACGACATAGTAGTTAGCCCAACAACCACAATATCATCTCACAAAGGTCATAAAAGATTTGGGTACAATCCCCCAGAATATCCTCCACTACAACCTCTTTTAGCACTATGAAACAATCATCTAACTCAATGAAATCATACTAGGGTACATGTACTCATTCGGAGTACATCGACATAACTTTAAAACATGGAATGCAGAACATATAATAGAACAAGCTAGAGGTAGGGCTAGCTCAGATGCAATCGGCCCATCTAGCCTCAAAACCACTCTGCTTTCGATCTCAAGCTGTATAAATCAGCGTTCATGGTCAACATAAACTCGGGTGCCTATTCAGAGCTGTCCTTACTTTATTCTAAATACCTCGGACCCTGACTAAGGCAGAACCTTATGTGCCAAACTTTATAGGCTCAAACTAGTCAATTGGAGTACGACATCAGCAACTATATAATAGAAACAAGTCAGTCTGCCCCAGGACAATATCAAAATCGAGGCCATCCGACAATATCACTCGACCTGCGTATCACAATCCTGAAGAATCATCATACTTAATCCCCCAACTAATAAAAGGAACCTTCCACTATTTCGATACCTGACCCCGGATAAAAGAAGCTTGGAACTCATACTCAAGTAAATGAAGGGCTATGCAAAATATCTAACACTGTCTAACCATAACCCAGGTACTAAGCAATTAGGCAAAATGATCAACATTCCCACTGGCAAGCATAGACAGGAATCTGAACAACACCATCCCAGCCAGCTAAAAATCATATGAAATCCTAAGGGCTGAGTGGCCGGCAGCTCAGTTGATAAAGCATTAGTATTCCATCCAACCATAGATAACCTAACTAAGCCTCCAGGCATAACATTTATCTCACAATCCAGTCACCCAAGAATTCAGGGAATCGCATATTAACAAAATCATCACAGTAATTTATGGCCATAGAGGCACAAGATGTAGCTAGGGGTATAACTGACAGCCGGCCTCTCAAACACTGTGTACACCAGTATCAGACCACCCACTCCAGTAGGCAAGCATTAAAACAATCATATGTATAAATCATAGGGTTTGGCTTATATTTGGCCACTAACGATGTATAATCATAACATAAGCGACAATTACTCATTAACCCACCAGATATAACATACTCATCAACATCAGAAAACCCAACATGTCAAACCAGTAGTTAAATAACCAAACAAGGGTATAACAAGAGCACTAATGCTTAGCAATACTTCAATCACACCTCTCTCACTTGCAATATCCTTAACAGGAGCAACCATAACTCATACAACATTTTAACCAACAACTGACATACAAGTTTATGCTTCATAGAGTTACATACTCAACACATCTCTTGCAGTATAACACATAGTCATCACCAACCAATTAACTAACCACAAAGCCTATTTCAAAGGCTCTCATAACCCTAATGCGTATAGGCTCCAATCCAGCTATTACAACTCGAGGGTGTCTAGTCTCTGCTCAATGGGCTCTGGGCTGCTCCTTATCTAAGACTGACGACGCAACACTTCCCCTGCCCAAAGGATGGCCTCAGCACGGTATCCATGTGAAGGATGAATAGAGCCAAATTCTTTGAAATTGCAAAACCATTGACAAGATGCACAACAGAATCAACAACATAGGAAAGTTACTAAATATCCCGTCACCTCCTGGAGATAAGCCACAGACACCTCCTCATCCATCCACAGGACTCTACCAGATGGTCACTCTGTACATTTGAGACCAGTGAACTTTAAACTCTAATACTAACTTTTCACGACCCAGTCCTAATCATGATGATGTCTGCTAGGTCCCACCCACAGGCAAGCCAATTCCCAACCAAACTGTACATGTCCTAGCTCTCTAGTCTAAAACAAATCAATACAACAATAATATATACGCCGAAACCTACCCAGAACCTGTAAGTCAACTATACAAAGCTAAAGTAGATACAAGGACATATCATATACATATATCAATAGTCATAATAATATACAAAATCAGAGTGCCTCTACAAATACACAACATTACTATCCAAGAACAATTTATGGATACAAAAGATGTCCATCAACAGAAAGGAGACTGTGAAGAAAGAAGATTTGTCGGTGCTCACCAAAAGTCTCCGAGTGCTCCCGAAGTTCCCTTACTGAACTATCATGGCCCGTACCTGGACCTGCACCATGAAAAGAAACATAAGTAGGGTGAGCACTAGAAAAGGCACCCAATAGGCATCATTGACCAACTGAGTGAAATAGTAAACATAAATAAATCCTACATCTAAAGAGAACTACAACAGTGTAGCAAAACGAACTCAGATCCAAGCATAGGCATATCTAGAAACTCTTAGACCACCAAAGAGCCAACTAAGGAGATTAAAAATGTTAACTGAACCAATCCAAGTGATGACTACGATAACCTGAACCAACCCACGTGATGAATATCGATACTACTGATGAAAACTACATACCCATACCATAACTACCCCCAACTAAGGCATAGTGTTGTACGTGAGCACAAGGCCCTAGTATCTATGCCTATATGCTACCTAGGCCCCCATAAGCCCAGAAAGTACACCCACAGATAATCACAAAATCCCATAGAACTATCATAGAGCCTAACTCTCCAGATCATCAGAACAAGGTTTAGTTGTAAGTGGGTGTAGAGCCCTAGTGTCTAAGCTAGAGCACCCCTAGCACCTACAAGCATAGGAAGTACACCCATGCACAATCAAGGTATAAATAGGTATGTGGATCAACGGATAATCAATCATTGGCCTTTCCTCGACAATCACATAAATATAGGTCCTCGACTCGGTGCCGGCATGTGTCACCCGATCCAAAATATATATGCAAAATTGTGGGATGTATCCCATGAGAGAGAAAGAATCTCCCTCATATAACAAGTGTGTCTCAACTCAGAATATCAATCACGGGGCCTCGCCCCCAAATGTAATCAATAGGGTCCTCGACCCAAAATATCAACCAACAAGGCGTAGCCCCAAAAGTGTAGTCAATGGGGCCCCAGGCCCAAAGTAACAATAATTATTCATACCCCTTTAGAATCGACACTCTGGTCTCGAACACTCGAATGTGACCACTGGAGAATTGAACTGTAGGTTGCATCATCTAGCCTATTTGGATCCAAATTCCCTAATCATACAACCTCTCTCAACAGAATCATCCTCAACGAACCACACAATATACCATCCCACTCAAATAAAGAAAAATAGCCCAACATCGGATATAAAGAACCAGTGCACATAACTACCAATATTACATCAAAGTGTATATGTATAACCAATCACTATAGAGTCATGCCCAACATAATCCAAGTATTTCATGACCCCGTCCATCACAAGTTCCTAAGGTAAACATAGTCAACCATGCTAAATTAGAAGTATCCAGGATAACCAAATCTAACAGAGTCATATCTATACTAAGTCATCATATCTCAGTAGGAACAGGCTATACATACTCACACTAGTACGAGTCAAATCAACACACATGTTTGTCTCAAGGCACTAGCTCGTATTCAGCTCTTACCAGGCCCCATCTCTCTGTAAAGTAAGTCATAAGGAAGTGTTAGTATAGCATAAGCTAAGGCCCAAGAAGATAGAAAACCAAAAGGATTACACCCACCCGAATCATATCGTAGTCTAACATTCACAAAGGATATCGCCTTGGGCAACTATTTGCCCTCCCACTGAAAATGTGCCCCTCTCAATAGGATGCCAGTCCCCAGGACTAACCCATGTAACTAGTGTCTTGATGTAGATTGTCCAAAAAGCCCAAAAGATATAACCTACACCTCGCTAATAGGGTTACACTCCCATATCTAATCCGCCAGTTTCTCAGTGTCAACGCATCTTGTATTACATGTGACAAGGCTCCTTTAGGGGTATAACTATGACCATCCCCAGAGCATGGTGCATCTCTCCAGTTAGCATACAATGGAACAAGTACATAATAGATAGCAGCAATATATAGGATCATATAAATCACAGGGCACCACAAAATCATATTTAATTAGGACATTCTACCAGAAGTACTCAGAAAAGATATAGATAACTGCAACCACATTATGCATAGAGATACCAACAAGATATAGATACTAGATTTGGCTCGCAGTGTAGCATGTAAATATTCTAGTAACCTTAGACCACACGCACATATGACCAAGAGTCAAGCTTAGGTTATATACCTACCACATGCTCACAACTCCGTCCAACCCCTTTCAAGCCCTTTCATAGTCATATTATTAAGAACTCAGGTAATATAACAACTACAACCAACATAGCTCGTAATACAACAACTAATAGCCCAAAACATAATATATATATATATATATATATATATATATATATATATATATATATATATAATACAACACACCG
>JAOTQR010140123.1:0-20725 GCA_025774065.1 Solanum ossicruentum | reverse complement strand
CATCCGACCCCCCCTCACCCTGCAATGAGCGGGAGCCTTTTGAGGCACTGGGGTATGTTGTTGTTGTTGTTGTTGTATAATATCATATACAAATTTATTTTTTTCATAGTATCGGGGTGCTACTTCTTCTAAGATGATAATCACCAAAGCACGAAGCCTAAGAAGGGCAGGAGAGAAAGTCTGAAGAAAAACTGAAAAGTATGTAATACTTCTTTTCCTATTTTTTCTTTTATTTTATCTTGATTAACACTATATTTCCGTTTTATGTTGGTTCTTTAATTTCAATTTTTTGATACTTATTTACGTGAAGAAAAACTGAATAGTCAAGTTGGTTAATTTTTGCTATCTTTAATATTCAAGTATTTTCTTGTTCGTTAATTTTTTTTTTGGTTAATTTGTTGAGTGTAGTAATTGGTTGATGATGATTTATTGTTTTATAAATTGGTAGCTTTTCAAGTATATTGTAGTATCAGTGATATTTTTTGGTTAAATTTGTATAATTAACTTTTTGATTTTCTTGGTTTTATTTTTTTGTCTAAGCTATGTTAAAAAGTTTGTTTATAGTTTGGTGATATTGTTGGGTAACCCTTCTGAAAAGACGACTACCCCTATACTAGTAGAGATCCTGTTTTCGTCAACAGTACTAGACATCAAGTTCAAATTAGTAAACAAACCAAGCAACTTATAGTAGAAAAACTCCTTGCTCAAGGGAGAAACAACCACTACCTACACTTGTAGGATTTCAACAACTCTTTATTGCTTCAAAACTCGAGCAATGTCAACTTACAACTCAAACTACACAACACAACTAGTTGAGAGTCAAACCCACTCTCAAAAACAACTCACTCAACTAAAACACCTTCTTACAATGTTTGTCCCTAAATAAAGATTCTAAGAAGATTGTCAAACAAACTTGAACAAGTAAGAAAACCTAACTATCGATCTAGCTTGAGAGTTCTTAGTACGCGCCCTTGCTCTTGCTTGAATGTTCACGTCGTTCTCAGTTGCAAAAGCTATGTCACATAGGGTTAAAAATTGTATTTATATTGAACCCTATCCATGTATGACTCCTTTGTTGAGTAGGGCACATGTTTCTTTTCCTCAAAGAGTTATTTTCCTAATCAGCTTCCTTTTTTGAATTCCTGCTTTGATTTGGTTTCCTTATACAACAACCTTCTTTAACTGGGATTGTGCCTCACAACCACTAGTACAACACCTGGGACCTAGTTCAGTTTGTCATCATCAAAATAGTATAAGTGCACCTACCATATCCTAATAAAATCCCCCTTTTTGATGATGGCAAACACTGCAACAACTCATGCTAGAACCATCTTCCCCCTTTTGATGCATAAAAAAGACACGAGGCCAACCTACATAAAGAAATAATAGGCAGAGACACAAGTATATACGCCCAAGGCACAGCAGGCACAACATATTAAAACTAAGGATAATAGTGATCTATGCAGTATAGTAAGTATAACAAGAGAAAGACTATGCATAGCGATTAACAACAAAATAAGGTGTACCCTGGGGCCAACAAAGCAAGAGCAGAAACAAAAAAGAAGCCAAGAATATGCAAGAAAACAAAATATTGTCTGGAGCCAACAAAACAAGAGTAGAAACAACTAACGAGCAGGGGCAGAAGATGGGTTAGAGCCTATATATCTTTCTAAGAAGTGTGTCCATCCTAGCGTTATGGTCCTGCTATTGATGAATAAGTTGATCCTTAAGCCGCCCAACTTCAGCCTTGGACTCCCCTAACTGATCTGTCAGGTCCTCAAGTTGCGCATATAGGCGAACCTGCTTCGCCTTTGTAGGCTGAAGATCGAGCATCATCTAAGACATGGGACCTACAACTTTAGAAGGAGCAGCAACAGCAATAGAGACCGACAAGCAGCCATACTCCTGAGCAGTCGACCTATCAATCATGTCCTTCTTTGCCAAAGGCCGATCCATACTAACAAGAACCTGGAACTCCTTAAAAGACATATTTTAATAAATTCCCAAAGGCGAAACAATGAGGGGCCTGGGTAGGGTCTTCTATTCTAGCCATGTGCCTAATGATTAGTGAGCGCCAATCTACCAGTTCCTCAAGATCAATGGCATGGGCCAGACCCATGTCCTTGAATGTTGCCTGATGATGACGCTCACCACGCTTCAGAATACCCTTGTGAACCAGCTCAAACAGTAACTTCAAGAATGAAGGCATTTCACCCTTTAAGACTTTGCATGGGATGTTAGTGGCACATCCTTGGGTAAAAGCAGAAGTAAGCACACAATCCTCATCCATGTCCCAGACATACTCCGCCAAACCAATAAATGGATTCTGCAGAATCTTGCCCAAGCGAACCTTGTCGAAAACCCGCTCCACTCCACAAACCTTTGATGTGGCCACATTTCCTTCCAACATAGAGATATTTGTATAGAACTCCACTACCTCGTCCTCATATACTAATAATTCTATGTCTAGAAACAAGTGCATCTAGTTTTGAGCATTTAGTTTGGCGTACAACCTTTCAATGTAGGGAAATTATCGAACCTCTTGATGAATGACCCAATCTTGTAGAACAGTCTTCGCTATAAAGTATCTTTCCTTTCTAATGGACAAAATGTGGGCCTCGTGTTTGTTACAACGATGATTGGCTGGGTAATCTCAGGGGAGCCAGGTGTCATTGAACCCTCAGAAGAAGAGTCAATACAAACAGGAGATAAGGGGACCACAGGAACTTTGGCCTTGTGAAGGCATTTCGTGCTAGTGCTCGCCACAGCAAAGGTAGATGCACACTTTTTGCTGCGGGTCATGGGACCACTAGGGTGACTTGAAGACGGACTAGAGGGAGAAACCCCAGCCTTAGACCGAAGAACAAAATGTTGACGAACTGACTACAAGAGGATTGTCATTGTCGGAGTCAGCCTCTCCTTGACCTAGCACCGAAGATGCAGACGGGGGAAGAGTGGTGAGGGGAACAAGAGACATAGGCTTGGGAGGCGGTGAAGTATTTCCAGAGGTTAAATAAGATGAAGAGGACTCATGGGTTGGAATGGGGAGTTCAACCGTCATTAGCTATGGTTTTGGCATACTAAGAGGCAAACACGAAGATTAGTATGAGAGGTCTGATGACGGAGAAGGGGTGAAGGCAGGTTGTTTGTAGGTGGTGAGGGCAGAGGGGGATATTGGTAGGTTTGCTTAGGTCGTGGAGATGACAGTGGCTTTGGGTGATGGTAGGGGAGACTAAAAATATGTCGACAAGGGAGAAGAGGAGAGTCCCCCCGAGATAGGTCCTGGGTTGGTGATGGTGCCATAGTGTTGGAGTCAGTGTCAGAGTATGAGACTAAGATGGCCATGACGATTTTCTCTTTTTTTGCTAAGGAGGAATATACTTTCTTAAAAAAGGAAGAGATTTCTTGAAAGGGAAGTTGAGATAGTTTGGGTGGGGATTGAGGGATTTAATCGAGACTTGGGGAATCTGAAATGGTGACAACGAATGATTGATGCGATGTTTCTGACTCTTTGCAGTGCAACTTCCCAAGGTGATCATTGTTGGTAGGGAAATAAAAGTTCCTACCAAGACAAGAGTCAACTGATGATCCTAGGAGGGAACCAGGTTCCATGTCTAATAGCTCCAGACTTGTTTTTCGATAAAAATATGCATGTATTTGCTAGCTTATAGTCATACAGTGGCTGAAGAATACATGTTCCTCTAGTAAAGGCATCAGCAAGGTATAACTGTAGTCATATTATGTTTGCTTCAGACACTAAGGGTAATATCATTAGTTCCTTGAGAAGGAGTCCTGGTGGTACTTGTGGATTACTGTGCCTGCATACACAGTTCTTAGGTACAAACTCTACTCACATCATAAATGAAACGCAAAAGGAAAGAATCAGGTTCTCTTGATTAGACCCAAATGAAGATGATTTCTCTCAAAGTGATCTCAAGCTAGGGCCTTAGTGAAGATGTCAGCGACTTGGTCCTCCTTTCGCAAAATACCATCCCAATTAATCCCTTTTCAACATTATCCTGCAGGAAGTGATGTATGACATCAATGTGCTTAATTCTTATGATACACTAGGTTTTTAGTGATGTTCACTGCACTCGTGTTATCACACATGATTGAAATGCAGGCAACATTCACACTAAAATCTATGAGTTGCTTTTTTTCCAGAGAAGCTGAACACAACATGAGGCAGAAGCCATGTATTCAGCCTCTGCAGCTGAAAGGGCTACTGAGTTTTTCTACTTTGTAGCCCAAGAGACTAGGCAAGGTCCCAAAAAGTGTTCCATTCTTGATGTGCTCTTTCTATCAATTAGGTACCAAACATAATTAGCATCAGAAAAACCCACTAGATCAAATAAGGAACCAGTGAGGTACCAAAGCACCAGTTTCATGGCAACTTTAAGATATCACAAGATCTATTTTACAGCTCTAAGAAGAGATTCCTTGGGTGCTGATTAGAACCTAGCGCACATGCATACACTAAATACAATATCTGATCTGCTTGTAGTCAAGTACAAAAGTAACCCAATCATTCCTCTATACTTGATAGCATCCACACCTATGCTTCCATTATCTCTATCCAATTTGGTGGTGGTCGACATGGGGCTCTCACTAATCTTTGTATCAAACATCCCGACATTTCCAAGTAATTCTTTTATGTATTTCTATTAGTGAATAGATGTACCTACTAGCATCTAATTACTCTTTAGGCCTAGAAAGAAATTTAGTTCTTCCATCATGCTCATCTCGAATTCTGCCCATGCGTTTGGAAAAATTTGTGCCAAGATCTTCATTCATTCCTCAAAGATGATGTTATCAGCATAGACCAGTACAATGAGTACGTGAGCTCCCTTCTTTTTGAGAGATAGTGTGTTATCTATATTTCCTCTGGAGTATCCATGACTTAGAAGAAAACTGGACAGCCTATCATTCCAGGCTCAGGGAGCCTGCTTTAGCCCATATAGAGTCTTATCCAACTTGTATACATGGTTAGGGTGCTCATGACTTTCAAAGCCTAGTGGTTGCTTTACATAGACTTGTTCCTGATAGTACCCATTGAGAAATACACTTTGGACATATCTGATATAACTTGAATTCCATATAAGCTGCAAAAGCTATTAGCATTCCGATTGCTTCAATACACGTTACAAGTGCGATTGTCTCATCGATTCCCTCTTCTTGATTGTATCCCTGAACTACTAGTATGGCCTTATTCATAGTGACACCACCCTGTTAATCTAGCTTGTTCCTGAATACCTATTTTTTTACCAATTATGGAGCGATCTTCTAGAGGGGGAACCAGGTGACACACATCGCTTCACTCAAGTTGTACAACTCTTCCTACATAGTCGATACCCACTCATCTTCCAACAGTGTTTTCTTAATATTTTAAGGTTCTATCAGAGAAATATATGCCAAGAATGCGCATATATTTTTCTTTTTTGACTTGGTGTATATCCCTGAGTGTAGAGGGGTAAGCAGGTTCTCAAGAGAATGTGAATTCTTGTGCTTCTAATTATGGCCAGGCACATCAGGTGCTAAGTCAATAGCTGTGGTACTAGTCGGTCCAGCTTCATCAGAAAGGGATGTTCTTGATGACCCAACTCTGTCAATGGGGATAGCTTCAGGTAGCCTTCCTTTCTCCTCAATCACTGGAGTAGATATTGAGGATGAAGATGAAGTAGCAGGTGCATCAGAGTGTTCCCCATTATCATCATCAGAGTCTTCCCTGCTATATGTCACATCTGGTTCATGAACCTGTTCCTACAAAACTTTCTCGGCCATAAAGTTGGCCTCATCAAATATAACATGTGAATTTTCTTCAACACACTTAGTCCTTTTATTATACACTTTATACACCTTACTAAGTAAAGGAGTATCCTAGAAAAATTCCCTCGTCACTTTTGGCATCAAACTTCCTAAAACATCCTTCCTATTGTTGTGTATGTAACATACACAACCAAAGAAACATAGATGAGCTAGGTTTAGTTTTCTACATTTTAGTAATTCATAAGGTGTTTTATTTAGGATGGGTCTAATCATGCATCTATTGATGAGATAATAGGTCATGTGCACAGCCTCAACCCAGTAAACCTGTGGAGGATTGCTAGCAGTCAACATGGTTCTGGCCATGTCCTCCAGAGATCTATTTTTTCTTTCAACTACCCCATTTTGGTGAGGAGTTCTTGGGGCTGAGAAGTTGTGAGTGACACCTTTTTTAGCACAAAACATGAGAAACTTATAGTTCTCAAATTTTGTACCATGATCTGTTCTCAAGTTCATCAAATGACAGTTTATCCTCTTTTGAGTCGAGCTAGCAAATATAACAAACATTTCATCCTTGGATCTTAAGAAAAATATCTAGGTGAACCTAGAGGTAATCATTAAAAAGTACAAAAACATATTTGTTTCCACCTAAACTCCGTACTCGTAATTGCACCACAGAGGTCCATGTGAACCAGTTCCAGAGATCTGTAAGTGCTTGCTAGTCTGATAGGTTGGAAACTGCTTCTGACGTGTTTCCCCTGAGCGCATGCTCCACACACTTGATTTTTACTCATTTTTCCCTCAGGCAGTCCCAAAACTAGCTCTTTAGATATCAACTTATTGATTGTTGAGAAGCTGGCATGCCCCATCCTTCTGTGCCATAGTGTAGATTCAGTGCTCATGGCACTAAGACACATCAACATAGGCTTCTCTAGCTTGCTAATATCTACTTGTACACATTCTTATGTCTCTTCCCCACATTCTTATGTCTCTTCCCCCTAAGTATGAGCCATTTTGAGGAGGAGACAATTACTCTACACTCGGAGGCGGTGAATAACATGTTGTCTCCTTTGTCACACATTTGAGAGACACTCAATAAGTTGTGCTTTAGTCCCTTGACATAGTAAACATTGTCATGCATTGAGATGTTGAGGGTCCCACTTTTCCAATTCCCTTAATCTCCCTTTGTTTCCCATTTCCAAAGCCTACGTTCCTGCCTTGGAAGTCATTTAGTAGAAGGAAGCTATGTTTACCTCCTGTCATTTATCTGGAGCATGCGCTATCTAGGTACCACTGCTTCCACTTTCCTTATACTAGTTCCTGTACAGATCAATAAGAGTTAGATTTGGGTACCTAGATCCACTTGGGTCACTTTTGATTGTAAAAAGGATGAATAATATCCCTTTTTACCCAACTGGGAAGCTCTCACTTGATCATCCTGGTTCTCATGGTTTTAAAAGGATATCTATTTTCTTTCTTACCCTGATTCAACCTAGATGGATATCTACTTCCTGACTGATTCTTATTATTCTTAAGTGGAAACCTTTTTCCTGTTCTAAGTCATTTACCCCACTCTCCATAAGTGTTAGCTAGATAAGAAAGACTCCTGTCAAGAGCCTTTTCGTTCTTATTGTCATCATCCTTCCAGTGACATGTCTTGCCACTTAAGGTGCAAAGGACCCCATGGTTAGTTGTACATTCGTTGGGTTCCTTAATCTTGAACCCAACCTCGTACTTGGTGGTAGATTTACCTTGCTATATATCATCAAGAATCATAGAGGACTTGGTCTACTTCATGTTATGCTCTAGTTTAGCTTTGGTTTGGTCAAGTTCTCTTAGAAGAGCTTCATTTTTATTAGATAGAATCATAAGCTCATTTCCCAACTCCTTAGTCTTTTTTTTTCAGATCAGATTGGGCTTGACTCATCACATTTTTCCCTTTCCTCGAGGATTTGAGGTTGTCAATCTCCAACAGAAGTTTTTGATTAACATGTTCAAGATCCACATTCTCAGTTCTCAACTGAGCATAGTCCTCCGGAAGAAGTTCCTTAGAATTACAAATGATCTGATAGGCCTCAACTAAGACTTGTGATAGGGACTCAAGCTTTTTCTTAGAGTATGTATAAATATTAGCTTTAGCTTATTCAAAGCTTACCTTGGTACCGTCAAAGTATTGTCCTTGTTAGCAAAACATGTTTCATCTATTAGGGTAAGATTTTCTTCATACTATGAAGAAAACCAATCAGGTTTTCTGGTCCTTCTCCATCAGATTCTTCACCAGTGTTATAGGCCAGGGCAGCAAGAGGTCTTTGCAAAGATATGTCTGCTTCTTGGTTAGTCATTCTCCTATCCTTACAAACATATGGCTAAGTCCTGATTTCCTTGGGTTTATCAGGAATATTCTTCTTGTACTCAAGTACCCACAGAGGCCAGAACTTGATGAATTGGTCAGGACTTCCACACTTGTGACATAGTTTTTCCCTCGGATCTTTCTCAACTGTTCATTATGGGGGCCTTCTTTGTCTACCAGTTCCTTTTCGTAGCACTTGTTGGAACTTCTTAGTGATCAGTGCAATGTTTTCTTCCTTAAAGTCCTCCTTCTCAGTAGCTTTTAGAACCAGGTTCTTGTCTTTTCTCTTGCTGTTCAACTCTTGCTCCTGGTTCTTCTTTAGTTCGTATGTCACTAGAGTTCCCATTAGCTGGCCCATGGTCATAGTGTCCAGATCCTTGGCCTCAATGATGGCTTCTACCTTAGTTTCCCAGGATTCAGGTAACACTCTCAACATCTTCCAGATAGCTTTGCCCGTGGGAATAACTTCCCCCAATGAGTAAATCTCATTCACAATCACAGAGAACCTGGTTTCCATCGCGTATATGGTTTCCACTTCATGCATCCTGAAGAGCTCATACTGTCAGTTAAGATTGTCAATCTCAGCCTTTTTCACTTGTGTTGTTCCTTCATGAGCAACCTGCAGTGTGTCCCATATTTGTTTGGTATCTTCACATAAAGAGATCCTATTGTATTCATCAGGACCAATGCCAGACAATAGAATCTTTTTTGCCTTGCATTGTTCTGCATGGTAACCTTGTCAACATCATTCCACTTACTGCGTTCCTTAGGTACTCTTGGGGTGCTAGAGGTTGATCTATCTTTCATTAGGATTGTTGGTCCGTTGAGCACAAGATTCCAGAGACCAGGATGTTCTCCTTCAATATGATTCATCATCCGAGTCTTCCACCATCCGTAGTAGTGTCGGTTGAACAGTAGAGGCCTAGACTGAGAGGCTTCTTTTTGTGTCGTGGGTGGGGCCTCCATTATCTTTTTGAGGTCATTATCCTTGATTTGAAAACACCTACTCTGATATTAATTAAAAAGATGGCTTACCCTATACTACTAAAGAACCTATTTCTGTCAACAGTACTAGACAACAAGTTCAAATCAGTAAATAGACCAAGCAACTTATAATGCAAAAACTCCTTGCTCAAGGGAGAGACAACCACTACCACTCTTGAATACTTCAAGTCAACTTACAACTCACACTACACACCACAACTTGTTGGGAGTCAAACCATTCTCAAACATAACTTAATCAACTAAAACACCTTCTTACAATGTTTGTCCCTAAACAAAGATTCTAAGAAGATTGTTAAACAAACTTGAACAATAAAGAAAACCTAACTATATATCTAGCTTGAGAGTTCTTAGTGCGTGCCCTTGCTTTTTCTTGAATGCTCACATCGTTCTCAATTGCAAAAGCTATGTCACGTAAGATTAAAGATTGTATTATCTTGAACCTAGAGACCTTCCATGTATGACTCCCTTGTTGAGTAGGGTATACGTTTCTTTTCCTCAAAGGAGTCATTTTCCTGATTGGCTTCCTTTTACGAGTTCCTTCTTTGATTAGGTTTCCTTATATAGCAGTCCTTTTTCAACTAGGATTGTGCCTTAGGACTACTGGCACAACACCTGGGACCTGGTTCAGTTTGTCATCATCAAAACAATATAAGTGCACCTACCAAATCCAAACACCTTTTGATTGTTTTGAATGTCATGCTTTCAACATTCAAAGTAGTATTATTGGTGTTATATTTTTTTAAGAAAATATTTGCAAATTGGTTTTGACTCTTTGTTGGTTTCATTTTGCTCCAAATCATGTCATTAAGATTGTTTGTAATTGGTGATACTGTTGGTTGTATATGCACAATAAATTGTCTAACTATTCTTGATTTTTTAATGGTTTAAATTATGCTAAAAAGGTCTGTCTGCTGGTGGTTATATTGTTGGTTAACCCTTTTTTGGTTGAATTCTCTACTTTCAATATTCAGAGTACTAATTATTCGTGTTATTAGTGGTATAAACCATTGATAATTGGGTTTGATTTTGTAGATTTTTTTTGTTTATTTTATGCTAATAAGTTGGTTTTACAATTATCTTTTTGCTATTTGTTGTGTTTTTTTTGCCCAGACTATTTTGAGTAGTTTGTTGGTTAACCTTTTTCATGTTTTTAAATGACATGCTTTCAACATTTGAAAATAGTATTCTTGATGTTATAGGTTATTTAAATATTTGAAATTGATTATGACTTTTTGTTGGATTCATTTTTATTTAAACTATGTCATTAAGTTTGTTTGTCATTAAATTGGGTTTGAGTATTGTTTTTTGCTTTTTGTTTTTCGGTTTGATTTATGCTAATAAGCTAGTTGTAATTCAACATTAAAAGTAGTAGTCTTGGTGTTATAGGTTATTTAAATATTTAAAAATTATTTTTGACTTTTTGTTTGATTCATTTGTCACGATCCAAGCCTAAGGCCTTGTCACGTCTCAAGCCTAGGGCCTAGACGTGACATGACAGAAGGGGAGCCTGAAGGGACCCCAAGTAAGCCTCTTAGCACATCATTACACATCCTTAGTTGCAGAAGAAATAAAATGACAACAAGAGATAGTAAATGGGGATAACCGGTCTAAGGGGCATCTTTCATATCATAAACATCAAGAGTCAAGAGAGTCAAAGCTTATATAATTATACATGACATGTCCAACAAAATCTCTGCTACATAGATAAGAGTGGGGTCCAAGACAAGCAACCGGACTCACCCTCATAGTCAACATATACATAAAAGATAAATAGTCTTAGGACATAGCATGAGATCACAAGCATAGTTCTCGAAATGTAGGACTCATTAACAAGCTTGAGAGTAATCGTACTAGCCACGTGGAGGAAGATGCTCAAGTGTGGCTCCGGTCCCTATATGGTGACATTATGTAGGCATAGAGTATGTGTTAGTACTTTTGAATGTACTAAGTATGTAGGATGTAATGCAACAAGTGAAAAATACCATAAACAAAATGCATAACATAGGCAACGAATAATCATATAGCAATATGACATGTATACATGATGCTTGAAGTAAAATCATGCTTATATAGAACATAATACATATGTAACAAGAGACCATCATATATTGGTGGATCGTCTCACCCTACAACCCTTAGTGATTGAGGTACCAAATCCATCAATTGGTTGGTGGATCATCGCATCCTACCACCCTTAGTGCCCAAGGTACAAACCCCCACACATGGTTATCAAGGTACAAACCCCTCTACATGGTTGGTGGATCGTCGCAACCTACCACCCTTGGTGACCGAGGTACAAACCTCTCAACATGGTTAGTGGATTGTCTCATCATACCACTCTTGGTGACCGAGGTACAAATCCCTCGATATGGTTACCCAGGCTTTTAACCCCTCCGAGAGAGGCATGGTCAATTTCCAACACTACATAGAAGAATATCTTATACATACATTCCTTTCATCATCATATAGTCATTCAACTCATAAGACATGCATTGGACCTTCAATTTCTCATGAAACCATAACCGTACATTTTATCAAAAACTTGACGGGTGTGTAGTGCTAGTGTAAACCTATGCAATTTAGGGGTGAAATCATGTAAGAAAATCCAATGTAAAACCATTAATCGATACTTGGTAACACCCTTAAGCAATATAAATCAAAATACTTCATTAAATCTCACAATAGATCATAGATTCATACCTCAAAACATGCTAACAAGTAAGACCCATAGATAAATCAACTTTAAATCATGCAATTTTAGGTAAAAGGAAGCTTGGCCATCATGGGTGAAAGGAACCCATGAAAGAAACCCACATGCCTTAGATTTGGAGAATAAGTTGATAAATATTGGATATGGAGACTTGAAGCTTGAATGAGAACCTTAAGATCCGAATGAGTTTTGGGAGTTGGAATTTGGAGTGAAATATGAGTCTAAGTGTTTGAGTGAATATTGGGGAATGTCTTGAATGATATGAAGGTGAAATATGGCTACGTATAGGTATTTTCACATATGGGACGTAGGCCCAAGACCCAAAATCCTTGGACCGGACTAATAAACTGGCACAAAAAATACACATTGGCGCGCCCCTGGCGTGTTGCGCCTGGGCGCGAACCTTAACTGTTTTTTGTCAACTTTGAAATTGTGAAATTCGCTATGGTTGCTCTAAAATCGAGGTTAGATTCATTGACCACTCAATTTGACCCTCTGAAAAAGAATATAAAGTCAGAGTTTCGATATATGCACAGATTTTGAGATATATGGAAATTACAATTTGGGGCGTTTTCAAAGAACATTTTTGGGCACACTTTGGGGTTGGTTCAATACTCTTGAGAACATTCGTCCCTGAATGTCAAAGGAACATATATAAGGGATGTAAACAAGATAATTTCAGCCCATGTAATGATGCTACTATACACTTAAACATCATTTCAAAAATCTCAACATAAGTGTAAAAATCATCATGAATTTATCAACGTAAAACATGAATGCATGTGAATGACATAGGTGCTGAAATATAAGACTTGAGATCACATGAAGGATTTAGTTGTTATCTTAGGCTCGAATAGAGTGAAAGAGATACAAATATCGCTCCTCTATGATCACTTCGTCTTTCCTAGTGACCCCTTCATCTTAACGATCTTCCTAATGAACCTTGCCGGAAGTTTCACCCTTTGCTTCTCAACCTTCTCACTTGTCTAGCCAAGACTTCCAGTAGAACTTCTTCATAAGTCCATTTGTCTTCAAAAATATCCACAATATCCAATGGAGTAATAGCATTTGGGTCACCCACACATTTCCTAAACATAGATACATGAAACACTAGATGAACCAAGTCTACTTCACTAGGAAATTCCAACTCTTAATCTACTTTACCAACCCTCCTCATCACCCGATACGGGCCAATATATCTTGAACTCAACTTACCTTTTTTAACAAAATGAACCACACTTTTCATGGGTGAAACCTTCAAATAGACCGAATCATCAACTATAAATTCAAGGTCCCTTCTTCCCACATCGACATAGAACTTTTGATGACCTTGGGCTGTTTTCAACCTTTCTCCAATCATCCTTACTTTCTCAAGAGCCTCCGTAACCAGATCTGATCTCACTAAAACCATCTCTCCTACACAAGCTACCCGATCGGTAATCTAAAATGTCTACCATAGAGAGCCTCAAAAGGAGTCATACCAATAATAGAATCAATCAATGGAAGATAATCATCCCAACTAAAAAAATCCATATTAATTACCTCGCACCTCCAAGTAGGAATCCCTATGTCACGGGCTAGGACATCCGGTCTTTGATGTTCGGCTTTGTCTTGTTGGCAACTATGACAATTGAAAACAAATTTGGCAATGTCCCTCTTCATACCTCCCTACCAAAACACATCCCTCAATTCTCTATACATCTTGGTATAACCGGGGTGAATACAGTAGGAAGCACTATGAGCCTTATCAAGAATCCTTTCTCTCAAGCCATCAACACAAGGCGCACATAACCTACCTTGGTACCTAAGAGAGCCATCTCCCCCTTAGGAGAAAAACTCCACCTTTTTATCACCCACCAAATCCTTCAATTCTAATAAGGAGGGGCCAAGGTCTTTCTTTGCTTTCACCTCATCAACCGAAGAAGATTTGAAGCCATCAACTACTACAATATTCCTATTGTCCACCTCATCCAACCAAACCCCCAATCTAGCCAACTGATGGACCTCCTTAGTCACCTTTTTACCACTGCCATCAACATGGTCTAGGCTACCCATGGACACCCTATTCAAAACATCGGCTACCACATTGGCCTTACCGGAAAGGAATACTCACTCATATCATAATCCTTAAGGAGTTCTAACCACCTTCTTGTTACCCTCAATTCACACCTATCATATTCAGCAACAACCATTCATACCCCAAGGCTTGTAACACTAACCCCAAATGATTCACAAGCTCTAAATAAAGCAATTCCATCACTAGAGGCCACCACAAACATGTCAAGGTAGGGTTTTAAGACCCTATTCATGAAACCCATAAACATAGTCGATGCGTCAGTCAACCAATCAACCCCACCATGACTCAAAATGCTCACTCCTAGTTCGAAAAAGCACTTAGGGATATCACCTACCCTCATCCTCACTTGGGGAGCAAATCCAAACCGAAGATCAATCTTAGAGAAGTGGCTAGACAATTGTAGTTGACCAAATAGATCATCTATTCTTCATCGCCATATTACACCTTATAGGTTCTAAACTCATTGGAAGCATGCTATGCATGTAGCCAAACCACCCCAAAACCTCCAACTCATCAAGCCGAGTTCAAGCAAGATCATAAGATAAGACTCTATGCTATAAGAATATGGGGAAACCCTTATTCACTTCTGTCTTTTTAGGATCCACCTTAATACCATCCCCCGACAACACATGACCTAGAAAGGAAACTCATTCAACCAAAATTCACACTTCTCATATTTAGCATACAACTTCTCTTCCGTAAACTTTGTAGTACTAACCTCAGATGACTCATATGCTCCTCCTTACTTTGGGAAACAACTAACATATCCCCACCAAGGACCATCACAAGTATAACAAGGTAGGGATTAAAAGACCCTATATCTTAATAGAAAATAACTTAGGTTCAACACCCCTAACTCCCCCAAGATTATAAATACAACCCTTAGGGATCAATGGTACCTTAAGATAAGAAATGGACCTACCCCTTCACTACCACTCAAGGGCGACTTATTAAGGAATTGGAATCTACTCTATGGGTCCTACAAGTAACAGAGACATATCACGCATACAACTAATCCACCTCAAATACGACATCAGAGTCCACTACATCTAATGCAACCAAAATTATAACATAAGACCTAAAGCAATAAGGGTATGAGAAACCCCTATAGACCTTTCCAACAACAATAGATTCACCAATGGGGTACACACTTCACGAGGTTCACTAGCACCTAGGGCACTCACAAAGCACGCTAGTAACAAAGAATGATGAAAACGAATAAGTCAAGGAAGTTTCAACATACCGATAACAACATCAGGCACCTCATTCGCTCCTTAAGCCTTTTGATCAATATTACCACCTTGTTCTTGTGGCGAGCCATCTCCAACCTTACTTTCAGTATGGGGGCAATCTGGAATTTCATGGCCCATCTCCCTACACCCAAAGCATGCTCCCGTGTTCCTCCAACATGTACCGCTATTTTTCCTCCCACATCTTGGGCTTCTAGGATGAATCACCCCATCATCAACCCCTTTATTCTTATTGCATTTACGAGGACAATCATTACTTTATGAATCAACTCTCCACAACTGTAACAAGCGTCAGTATCTCTCAACCATGGGTCATCATTCATCTACCATATTTTGGGCACTAAACATAAAGCATACAACCTCTACCTCTACCTTTAGGACCTTGGAACTTACCCATAAGACGGGCCCTCTTTGCCTCACTACCCACCTTTTACTATTTGAGGTCTCGCGGGCACTCACTTGTTGACCGAGTTGAGCGATCACGGTCTTGGTCAATACCCATAGAACGTTGTGAACCTCCTTATCTGATATACCATCATCTTGAGTAGTTTGAGATATATCTTGGAATGTAATGGTTGGGATTAGCAATAAGCCCTAGGGGAACTAACTTGAAACGACACAAAAATGTGCCTCGAAAATGCCCGAAATCATAAATTTCCTCATATCTCAAAATCCATGCAATATTTCAAAAATTCAACTTCATATTCTTGATCATGGGATCAAAAAGCAGTGGAAAATGGGTCTAAACCTGATTTTAGAGAATCCGTGGTGGAATTTCAAAAATTCAAAGTTTGACTAGAACTGTGTTCAAGCGTGTCCCTTCTGCGGCGCACCTCAGTGTATTTTATGCCCAGTTATTTTATTCCAGTCCAAGGATTTTTGATCTTGGGCCTAAGACTTCCCATGCATGAAAGTACCTATACTTAGCCTTATTTTACCCTCATATCATCCAAGAATTCTCCAATACTCATTCAAACACTTAGCCAGATATTTCACTCATAGATTCAAGTCTCAAGCTTATTCAGATCCAAGGATTTCCTATCAACCTTCAAGCTCTCATTCAAATCTAAGTCAAGATCATGTATATCATTTAAGACCATTGTGGGTCCCTACATCAAGCCAAGTTTAAAGAAACTTCTGTTGGCTAAGCTTTGTACAAGTACGGTAGGAGGGTCATTTTTAAAGGGGCATATCTCTTAGGACATAAAGAACTGGCTGGCCCATGACCTACCAAATCAAATCTCTTTGAATTAGATTTCTAATGCACTTGGTTTCGCCTTATTTAAAGTTCAGATGAAGAAGTTATGCCTGTTTTCATAGGACTTGTATGTGCAGGGATATATGTGGTATTTTGCGAAATTCCACCTCATTAATGGCATTCCATAAATTTATCCATTTCTATTGGTATTTTGGGAATTCCTATGCTATATTAAAACCTCCTAAAGACCTAAACCTATTTCTAAAGATCAAATTCACTCCTCCCAATTGGAATACATTCTCAAATTCTCTCAACAACTTCCATTAAATTTCTAATAAAAATTCAAGCAAACTCAAGAGTAAGCTTTAGATTCCAAGAACCACTTCCAAACTTCAAGTCTTGTACAACTCAAAATCAAGAAATTCAAAGTCTAAGGTATGTGGGTTTCATCCATGGGTACCTTTCACCCATGGAGTCCAAACTTTCCTTTACATAAAAATTGCATGTTTTCAAGTTGTGTTATTTATGTGTATTACCTAATATGAATTATGATTATAAATTATGTTGGGTTTTTAATGAAAAATTTATTGGAAAGACATGGCTATCTATTTCAAGATTATACTATGAGATGGTTTGTCTATTGTGAGTATGCATGTTTTGGGGTATTAAACTATGATCTGTTATGAGATTTGATGATGTATTTCAATGTATATTGTATGATTGTATTACCAAGTGTTGGTGGGCTATTTTAGTTCAAGTTTCATTGCATGATTTCACTCTTGATTCCATGGTTTTACACTAGCACTACACACCCGCCAAGTGTTTGATAAAATGTCCGATTTATGAATCTTGAGTTGTTGAAGGCCTAATGCTTGGCATATGAGATAAATGAATTTATGATGATAAAAGTGCGTTGTATGTGTGTTAATTTTATGATAAAGCTTATATAGTGTTACATGTTGACTATAACCTTGTTGAGGGGTTGGTACCTTGACCACTTTGGTGGAGGGTGTTAAGTCCATTAACCTTGTTGAGGTTGTTACCTTGACCACTTTGATGGAGGGTGTTAAGTCCATTAACCTTGTTGAGGGGTTGATACCTTTATCACTACCAAGAGGGTGCTAAGCCTTGTATTTCGAGTACTAGTTGCTTGGTGTATGATGATGGTCTCTTCTTACCTTTGTAATATATTTTATATAAACATGTTTCACTTCTAGCATCATTCATACACATCATATTGTTACCATACTATTCATTGCTTCTGACTATTCTTTTTCCTATGATGCCTATCTCTTGTTGCATTGCATCCTACATGCTTAGTACATTCAAACGTACTGACGCATATTCTATGCCTATATGATATCACTATATAGGAACCGGAGCTCCTATTGATTCTCCTCGTGGCTAGACAAATTGTTCAAGTTAGCTTTTGGTGAGTCCTCATGTCTGGGAACAATATCTATCTTCTTTCATGCTTAAGTTTAGACTACATTGTGTATATTCTGGAATACATATGACTATGAGGGTGAGCTCGATTGCTTGTCTTAGCCCCCGCTAAGTTCTATGTCTAGAGTTGTTGTTGGACAAGTTATGTACTATGATTGAGCTTTGACTTATTTATGTTATTCAAGTGTTTAACTCTTTCTCTTAGTCCCAATTTCCCTTGTTTATGTTTCTTATGTTATTTTATTTTGTTTCTGCGATCAAGGATATGTGTATGATTTGTTAAGAGGCTTGTTTTGGGTTCCTTCGGGCTCCCTATTCGCTGTGTCACATCTAGGCCCTATTTTGGTTCATGACAAACTTGGTATCAGAGCACTAGGTTGTTAGGTCCTCGGTATCCAATAGACCGCGTCGATTAGAGTCTTGTTCATGGTTGTGTTGTGCACCACAACTATGAGCAAAAGGCTATGAGACATTTTAGGAAATATTTTCCTTCTTCATGGTCTATGTCATGATTTGGAAGTGAAATAGGTTTTTTGCCTCTAACGAATATTCTTTGCTCTTCTAGTTGATCATGCCGCTTAAAATGGGGAGGCGAAGGAAGGTAAGTTGAAGGTTTTGATATTGATGGATCCGAGTTTCACTATTCTTTTCATTATTACTTTTGATTGCTAATAGGTTTCGTGTGTATCCCGAGTTGTCATGTGAACCTCTGGTGTCTACCTCTTTGTTGAGTATGTTATTGCTAAGAAACTTTTTAGGTGTCGTTCTGTGTTCATCTTACTTTAAGTCTTGCCTTGTGACTTGTTGGAGTTGATGTGGTGGATTTGATGTCTTGTTGGGGTGGATTAGTTGTATGCATATTATGTCCTATTGATAGTAGGACCTATAAAGTTAGAATCCGACTCCCTATTGAACGTCTTTGAATGGGAGTTTGTCAAGTGGTAGCCAAAGAAGCAAGTCTATTCTTGTCTTGAGGTTTAATTGATCTTTAAGGGGTGCCCCATGTTCTTATTGCATAGATTCATGTCTTTTGATCTTGGCTGAGCTTGGTTTAATGGGTTGGAGGTCTTGGAGTAGTTTGGGTACTTACATAGCATGCTTCCAATGAGTGTAAAACCCATACGGTTGTAATATGATGGTTAAGGATGGTCGATTTATTTGGTCAACTATAACGGGTTAGTCACTTATCTAAGATTGATATTTAGTTTGGGTTTTGTCCCCAAGTGAGGATGAGGGTAGGTGATACCCCTAAGTGTCTCTTTGGACTAGGAGTAAGCACTTTGAGGATTGGTGGAGTTGTTTGGTTGACTTATGCACTGACTTTGTTTAGGGGTTTCATGAATAGGGTCTTAAAACCCTACCTTGACATGTTTTGTGGTGGTCTCTAGTGGTGGAGTATTAGATTATTTAAAGCTTGTGAACCATTTGGGGGTAAAGTTGCAAGTCTTGGGACATGAGAGGTTGTTTGCTAAATATGATAGGTGTGAGTTGCGAATAACAAGAAGGTAGTTAGAACTCCTAAGGGATTATGATATGAGTGTGCATTATTTTTTCTGTAAGGCTAATGTTAAGGTCGGTGCTCTAAGCAGGGTGCCGATGAGTAGCCTAGCATATATTGATGATGGTGGCAAAGGGCGACTAGAGTGGTCCATTGGTTAGCTAGATTGGGGGTTAGGCTGCAGGAAGTTGAGCTTGGTGGTGTAGTATTCTTGATAGTTGGAAATCTTATTTGGTTAAAGAGGTCTAGATTAAGCAAGGCCTTAATTCTACCTTATTAGAGTTGGAGGTTTTTCGGTGAAAGGTTAGAGTAGAGATTATCTCCCAAGGGGGAGATGGTGGTTCATGGTACCAAGTGGGCTATGTGTGATTAAGGTTCACAAATGAGTTTAGGGTTGTGAGTCCTTGAGAATTTAGAGGGCGGTTGGTCATAAGGGTAGAATGAGCTAGGGATATTGTTGTGGTTTGTCCGGTTCTTCATGGTTTTAGGTTGAGAGTATGTGTTGGTGACTGTAGCATCACAGAACTCTTTAAGGTTGTGGCTGTTGTGGAGGATAAGTTGACTTAGGAAGAGGTCCCAGTGGAGGTATTGGATGGAAGAGTTAAAGGAGTTGATTGATGAGGATGTGGAGTTCGTCATGGCCCACGGGAAGGATCGTCAAGTCTAGAGTGTCTTTCGAGAAGCCAGAGCCAGCATGAAAAAGCGATATTTGTACCTCTTTCATTCTACTCAAGCTACTAATAACATGTCAAACTCCTATTTGTGATTTCATGTCTCATGTTCAAGCTTCTAAGTCATTTGCATGTGTTTACGTTGAAAAGGTTCATGGTGGTTTTACACTTACGTTGAGACTTTGAAAATGGTGTCTTAAAGTGTATTGTTGCATTCTTGTTGGTGCTAACCTCTTTATGATTACTCTTCTCTTTATGATTACTTTTCTCTTTATGACTACTCTTCTTTAATGATTACTCTTCTCTTGTATGTTTCATTGACATTTGGGGACGAATGTTCCCAAGGGATAGATATTGAAACGAGCACAAAAAATACCTGAAAATGTGCCTCGAAAATTGCCCAAAATCATAATTTCCACATATCTCAAAATTCGTGCATTATTTCGAAAACCCAACTTCATATTCTTGATCAAGGGGTCAAATGGAGTGAGAAATAGGTCTAACCCCGATTTTAGAGCAACCATAACGAATTTCAAAATTTCAAAGTTTGACGAAAACAGTGTTCAGGCGCGTCCTTTCTGCGACGCGCCCCAATGTATTTTGTGCCCAGTTATTTTATTCCGGTCCAAGGCTTTTTGGTCTTGGGCTAAGCCTTCCTATATGTGAAAATACCTAGTACGTTGTGTCGCTTTACATACTAGGTACATCTGTCGTACTGACCCCCTTTGTGCGGGGGCTGCGTTCATGCCCGCAGGTA
>JAOTQR010140112.1:0-20726 GCA_025774065.1 Solanum ossicruentum | reverse complement strand
AGTAATATCACCATTTGGAAGATAGACCTCCTTAGGAACATCAAGTTTTGAAACAGAACCTTTAAGAAGCATGTTCAGGTTATACACCATATAGTTTGTAGCACCAGCATCTATAATCCACACTTCACTATTTTCAGAAATAAATAATGCTTTACCTGCAGTATTTGCTACATTGCACTTAGATACACCAGGTTTTGAACTTTTATCCAACGTTTTAAGAATCTGATCATATTGGTCTTTTGTGAATGTGCAACCCTGGATGAGTTGTTTAACATCCATTTCAGCCTTAGTCCCTAGATTGTAGTCGGAAGGCTCTGTTGTATTATGAGTGTAAAAGGTTCCCTTCCCCATTCTGGTACATTCCCATTGGTATTCACACAATAGGAAAAGTTAGCCTGAATAGAAACTGAGGCATTTTGTCCAGAGTGCTCATTTATAGTATATCCACAACATTAGCACCTTGTAACTTCCTTTTGGATTTAAAGTCAGGAGGATACCCTATAATCTTGTAGCAGAATTACTTAATGTGACCTTTACACTTGCATAAATCACACACCAGTGAAGAATTTTTTTTTCTTAAATCTCTGTTTAACTCCTAAGCTACTGCCAACTTTAGAATACATGGCAATAGACTCCAATCAAACCAAGTTCATCCCCATGCTGTAGTGCTAGTAACCACAACCTACTGACTTTCATCTCCAACTATCATAGCATATGCATGACTAACAGTTGGTAGTGGATCAATCATTAGAATCTGACTCCTTGCCTGAGGATATAAGTCATTCAATCCCATCAAGAATTGGTATAGTTTCTGCCTATTCATATGGGTTACAAATCCTTTGGACTTATCACAATTGCAACAGGGTGATGGAGCTACAACTTCAAGTTCATTGTACAAATTCTTTAATTTGGTATAATACACAGACACAGAAGAATTATCCTACTGTAAAGACGCAATATCTTTTTGAAAGCTATATGTTCTTGATCCATCAACTCTATCAAATCTCTCTTTTAAGTCATTCCACACATCCAGTACACTAGTCGCAAATGCAATTCCACTTAGTAATCTTTTAGACACTGAATTCATTAACCACGATAAGACAATAGCTTTCACTCTTTCCCATTGCCCCTATAGCTCTTCTCCATGCATTTCCTTTTTACATGTTCCATCAACCAACCCTATCTCGTTTCTTCCTAAGAGTGCTAGCTTAAAATACCGATTCCACAAAGTATAGTTTTCAATACCAAGCAACTGAAAAGAGATGATACTGATTCCACTTCGGAGGTCCCAATCACCCTTAATGTCTGTTGCATCTGTCTCACGAACTCCTGAGGATCTTTTGAAGGTTTGGACCCAAAGAATTCTGGTGGTCCACAAGCCGAGAAATCATGGGCCCGAAAACTATCTCGATAGGCTGCCTCACTACTTCCATCCTCCTATCTGTGGGCCTAACGTGCCACAATCTGAGTCAACAACTGCACTGCCTCCCACAGCTCCCTGATTTCTGCGCCTGGATGGGGAGTTGGAGGTTCTGATGCCTGACCCTCTGGAGCTGGTGGGACTGACCGAGCCCGTTGTCGGGAATACAATCTTTGGCTCCGGCTGATCATGAGCCCTGGTAGTTCCCTGACCACGTCGGGCCCCAACTACTGCTGTAGGTCTTCCCTTGCGGCCAACAGGTTTCTTCCTCGGCGGCATGTCTGAAATTCAAACAATTTCTGTCAGGGAGGGAATCATCTTATTAACATCGCTATAACGCACGATCTAAGATCAGAAGGAAGAGTAACATCCTAAATGTCCTGTAGCCCCCTATTTATAGATGTGGTACACGACACATCAATAAACAAGACTCTACTAGACACGACCTGTGGATACTCCGAGGACTAACTGCTCTGATACCACTTCTGTCACGACCCAACCACGGACCGTGATTAGTGCCGATTGGGCACCCAGACAAACACTAAACTGGATTTCAAACTATAATAGCTAAGGAATCTACCAAAATTTTGGCAGAGTTTCCTCTGTTTTACTGACTAACTACACCTGCAAACAGCAATCCCAGCATACCACAAATATCTATACACACACACACACACATATATATATATATATATATATATATATATATATGCGGGCCAACAAGGTCACCGCTGCGGTAGAACCACCCAACGAAAGTATCATACATGCGTAATCATATCACAAGTAATATCCCACACCCACATGTATCCACAGACCTCTATACATACGAACTGAATCATAGGACGGGACAGGGCCCCGTTATACCCTCGAATATACATAAATGCAAAATACAGAAAATAAGTGTACATGTATATACCAAAAGATCTGCTCCGGAGGCAAAGGGAGCACTTCAACGGTAGACAGAGATCCTAAGAAGATGGCTCTCTAACCTGTACGTCAGTACCTATGGGCATGAATGCAACCCCCCCTCCCCTGAAGGAAGAGAGTTAGTACGAAATACATACCGAATATGTAAAATGGAAAGTACGAAGTATAAATGAGAGAATAATCCAAATAAGAATATATGAGTCAAACCTGTATGCAAACATCAAAATAATACTTTGTTTAAAATATCACAATAATGCACTTCGGATGGGAACGATGGCGACCTCCAAACTCGCGCCATACCACGACATCACAGCAGAAGTTTCAAATCCCCGAAATCTCCACAAAAGTCCCAACTGTAGTATAGGTGAGCCAAGGCGACGGTGCCACACACTCATGTCATAGGATAGGTGAGCCGAGGCGAAGGGGCCATGTACCCACGTCATCGGATAGGTAAGCCAAGGCGACGGTGCCATGCACTCACGTATCATAATGTGTAAAGATCATCATGCCCGTTATATAAGCGAGCCGAGGCGATGGGGACAAGCACTCACGTGAACCGAGGCGAAGGGACCCAGCACCCACACATCATGATGCCAACATATCCCAAGCCCAGCTCCTTATGTCTCCAAACTAAGCAAAGCCGGCCCATAGGCAAACCGACCCGCCGTATCCAACCTACTTCGGAATATATATACATATATGCATATAGTTAAACATAAGCATGATAATAACCGACCTGGGAACCGGTGAACGAGACCAAAATGGCACGAATAGAGTCGTTAGAATCATATGCATAAAAAGTAGTTCCAAAAACATAGTAATATGAAAAATGTTCATTTTGGAAATCAAGAAGTTACTCGTTTATGAAATTTTGCCAAAATTGCTCAAATCTACACATAAAGGTGATTTCAAAGGAATTTGCTTAATTTCCATCATACATATTATTAGAATAGGCTTCAAAACAATTTTTTTAAAGTGAGTACGGAACAATTGAACCCATAATTTTCCAAACTATTTAGCATAAGAGTGGCAAAGAATGAACATGGATTATGTTTAGACCCACTTTGTGAAGGAAAAAGGATTTTTCCAACGCACGACATTGACTAAGTTTAACTAACTCATTCCAAGAGATAGGAAATCTTTACATACCTCAATTTCTTCCTCCAACTAACTCCAATGCATGACCAATCCAATTTATTCTTCCGTATGTCCCACGTCTACACAAATCACAATAATGCCAACGATTAATAACCATGTAGGGTCTTAAATCCTAACTTTTGTTCCAAATTTTATAAAAATTTCGGTAGCATCTCCCCTTATAATATGCTGCCCCGAGAATTCAACTCGGCTCAAATAATCAACAACAACAACAACAACAACCTACAACATCAATAAACCCTTTCCAAAGCCATCACAATATTAAAAATATCACAAAACGCGATTATGGCATACTTAGTAAAACAGGGCAGCATACATATAAATATACATCTACCATATTCAAGCCTTCCTATATGCTCCAAGGACTATAATACATTGCTCCAACGCCCAGTGCAAACCCCCAATATTAAAACATAACATTACGCTTCCAATGGGGCTCCAATTCAAGCTAACCTTCATAAATACATTCACATAGTTTCCCAACACTTCTTTCACCCCACAAGCACTATTTCCATGTCAAATAAACATAAACACAAGACTATAAATCAATATATCTTCATATGTAAACTTGTCCTCAATTCAAACCCCAAATTCGAAATTCACAATTCAAACTAACAACCAACTCTCTTTTCATGTTTTATCTTCAATTTAACACATCCCTAACACCCCCAAACCTCTAATTTACATAAATAAAGCTAAAAATTAACATACCATTCAAACTCCTCACTAGACCCAAATCTTCCTAGACGTCAAACTAAGTGTTTCCTTGACCAACTAACGCCTCCACGCCATTAAGGGGATCCAATATACCAAGATTGAAGCGTCAAATAATTGAAAACTCAAAAAAAATCGAATTTCTCCTCTTTTACAGTAGCAACCCGAGAGGGTTGTTCAATTCTTGGCTGCACTCTCTTAATTTTTCTATGTGTGGAAAACTTAGTCTTGTACAAGAGACGTATATGCATATATTTGTAGCCAAATATCTCCCACATGGACCAATTAGAAATAGCCACGCACATGAACCCACAACAATTTAATCTTAAGGACTAAACTTAGAATAAAATTTACATTTGGTCCCAAACTTTACCAAATTGAACCAATTAAGGACTTATAGGTTCTACTTAGGGGTTCTAACATTCTATCTCGATGAGATGACAAGATATAAATGCAATTCTAACTACCCTTTACACTAAAAGTAGAACCTTCTGAGTTATCCTACATGCTCAAGTTGCTAACTAACTTAATTGAGTTCTATTATATCCATTTTCCAATTTGAACATTGTTACCTGACCACATCGGTAACAGTCATCCCTACCATAAAGTCAATTAACTGGGAGGTTCTTATCATAAATGCGGCAAGCAAGACAAAGTCAGTCCCCTTTGGCAGAACTATCCTAAGATTGAGTACCAACTTCCCTACAATTTTAACCATTTCTAGGTTGGGGTGTTATGAACTAGTTAAGGATAGAGCTGGTCAAGGTGACATCTTCTAACAAGATGATCGATTCTTATAATTGATCTTCTGCTGGTTGGACTAATGATTTGACATTCAGGCTCTTTTGCTGTGAAACTCTTTTTGATACTTTTACTCATCCTCCATAACCTTCTACACAGATATATTTAGTTAGACAATTTCCAAATTCCCAGTCAATATTGCCGAGCCTACCTTTTTTGTTTGAAACACAAGAAAGTCTAGAAACAAACAAACTTATTGAGATAAATAAATGAATTTAAGGTTTCATTCCTAAATGCTCATAGAATCCTGCATCAACTTAAGGAATTTCGTAGTCCTCTGCTCCATTAGCTTCCAAGGAAAGAAACATCCCATGAAGGCATCGTCAAAAATATCACAAGCTCAAGGTGGTAAATTAACGTACACCATTAATCTTCTTGTATTGCTCAAACCTTATCCATGCATAATTCTTAAGCTGGTAAAAAGCAATTTCAACATCTATGTATCATTAACATGCATCACCTGAAATGTCTTTGAACATCATCAATAAAGCTTTCTGGATCCTTATTAAGCTTTGATCTTGTGAAATCAAATGGATTCATCCTATGACAAGAATCCTAGAAGTGCGTGGAATATTGTGATGGTCTATAGAAGATGCTCTTTGATGGTCAACCTAAGCTATAATAGCCTAAGCCAATATCTAGGTGGCATTGCTTAACTCAAATTTGCAACATTAGCTTAAGGGGGAGCCGGGAGGGGGAGGGGGGGTGTTGAACAACATCTAAATTTAGAACTCTTTGTTTAACTTCCTTAGGGGGCAACTAGGGACTTTCATTCTATATTATAGGATGTCATACTATTTCTAGTTTGCATCAGATGATTGACAACTCTTCATGTAAGTATGATTTGAAGCATGTATAAACACAAAATTAGTAAAAAAAAAAAACAGAGTTGAAACTTTATCATATGACTCAGAGCATGAAGAAAGGTAGTATATCCTAAAAATTTAGTAGCCTCCCCCTCAATAGTGTGACATGCTTCACGTGTAATGCCTTGAGGGGGTACCTTAGTTATAGTCGATATTGGAAAACCATTGTTGGCCCCCAAGCAAACCACTTGCCTAGTCCCTCATTCAATCAGTGATAGACTCAACTTATAAAGGAATATGGATAGGCTTTTCTTAACTCTAATACTCTCTATGGAATCACCAATGAGGGATCTCCCACACACTTTTTTAAGGGTTGTGATGTGAAACACTAGATGGATAGCGACTAACTCTGGGGGTAACTCCAACTCATAGGCTATATTACCAACTCTCTTCATATTTTGATAAGGACAAATATACCTGGGACTCACTTTCCTTTCTTCTCAAACCTCATAACCCTCTTTATAGGTGACACCTTAAATTGCACATAATTATTCTCCTCAAACTCCAATTCTCTTCTCCTCACATTAGTATGCATTTATACACTCTTAAATCCCTCTTAAATATGTTTCACTATCTTCATGGTTTGATGCACCATGTTTTGTCCAATTAATTTAGCTTCACCTATCTAGAACCACTAAATCGATAGTCTACACCTCCGCCTACATAAAGCTTCAGAGGGAGCTATCTGAATACTAGCATGAAAGCAATAATTATATGCAAACTCAATGATAGGTATCATCCCAATGACATTTGAAGTCAGGACACATGCCCTCAGCATATCCTCCAAGGTCCGAATCATGTGCTCTGCTTGGCCATTTGTATGCGAGTTTAAAGCAGTACAATGATTTGCCTTTGAACCCAGGTCCTTCCCAAAAAGACTTCCAAAACTAGGATGTGAATTGAGTTCCTCTATCTAAGATGATAGATAATTGAACTCTATGCAACCTAACAATCTCCAAAATATACAATCTGGCATAGTCCTCTACAATTCCAGTCATTGTAATTTCCAAAAACTGAGCTTATTTTGACATCTTGTCCACAATTACCCGAATCGAGTCATGTTGTTTATAGGACCTCAAATATCTTGTAATGAAATTCATGTTGATCATCTCCTACCTTTACATCAGAATCTCTATATTATGAGCCAACCTACAAGGCCTTTGATGGTCAACTTTAACCTATAGGTTCGAGCACTTAGAAATCAAGTTAACAATGTTTGTTTCATCCCGCTCCACTAATTCTCTTCCCGCAAGTCATGGTATATCTTTGGAGAACCAGGATAGATGGAGTGTCTAGAGCTATGAGCTTATGCCATAATCTTATCTGGAACATCATCAACAATAGGGACATACAACCTATCTTGGTACCTCAAAACATCATTTTCCCCTTTTGAGAAAACATAACTTTTAGTCTGTGCACACTTCCCTTTAATTGATATAAAAAAAAGATCATGGTCTTGCTTTTTCTTCACCTCCATGACAAGAGATGATGCGAGCCCATTCTAAACAATAACTCCCCTTTTCTAAGAATCTACAAGTTGATCTCTCAATCAAACAAGTCTATGTACTTCTTTTCCAGTTCCTTCTCCTCTTTAATATGAGTAGTGCTCCCCATAGACTACTTTCTAAGAGTATCAACAACTACATTAGCTTAATCTGTGTGGTCGAGAATGATCGTGTCATAATCCTTGAGAAGCTCTTGCCATCTTCTCTGCCTCTGGTTAAGTTTTTTTTATTGAACACATATTGCATGCTCTTTTGGTTTGTGAAGACATCCACATGCACTTAAGATAAATAAAGGTGCCAGATCTTTAAGGCAAACAACATGCCTTTCAACACAAAAACATGATTGGAATTTTCTCTCATGAACGTTAAGCTGATTAGAAGTTTATGCTATCACATTTCCCTTCTACATCAACATACAACCCAATACAACTCAAGACACATCACAATACATCACAAAAACCCATGTCATGTCATGTAGGGTCAACTAGAGTCGTGGTTAGTCTAGTCTTTAGTTCCTAAAAACTCCTCTCACAGGCATCAGAAAATTAGAACTTTTCCTTCTTCTGAGTCAGCTTGGTCAATGGTGATAATGTAGCTGAGAACCCCTATACAAATCTCTGAGAATAGCTGGCCAAACACAAAAAGCTTCTTATTTCCATCGGCGATATGGGTCTGGTCAAATTCTTCACCGCCTCAATCTTTTGGGTATCAACTCAAATACCATCTTTTGATATAATATGGCCTATGAAAGCCACTTATGTCATCCAAAATTAATATTTTGAGAATTTCACATAAAACTCTCAGTTCCTAAGAGTCTGAACAACACTCTTTAGATGATTGAAATGTTTCTCTTCATATGTAGAGTAGACCAAGATAGTGACTATAGACATAATTGCAAACATATCTAGATACAATTTGAACACTTAGTTCACGAGATCTATAAAGGATGTAGGTGGGTTCGTCAATCTAAAATAAATGACCATGAACTCAAAATGTCCATAATGAGTCAAAAAGACTATCTTTGAAATATCACATTCTCTCACCTTTAAGTGATGGTATCCGGACCTCAGGTCTATCTTTGGGAAACGAGTGACACCCTTAAGTTGGTCAAACAAATCATCTATCCTTAGGATAGGATATTTGTTCTTTATGATGATTTTATTTAGTTTCTTATGATAAATGCACATTCTAAGGGACAAAAATCTCTTTCATGTGAAGAGGACTAGAGCATATCAAGGTGAGACACTTAGCCTAATGAACCTTTTATCTAACAAATCCTTTAGCTGCTCTTTTAATTCCTTAAGCTTAACAAAGGCCATTCTCTATGGAGGGAGGGAAATAGGTAATGTTTTAAGGACATTGATTTCAAAGTTGATCTCTCTATTGCGAAGGATACTAAGTAGACCATTAGGAAATATATCAGGAATCTCATTGATGGTGGGAACTAACCCAAGAGATGGAGACACTACACCATCATCTTTAACTTGCATGAGGGGATAAATACATCCTTTAGAGATTAACTATTTGGCCCTAAGGTAGGAGATAAATTTACTTTTAGGCACCACAAGACTAGCCTTCCACTCTGTAGCAGGCTTATTTAGAAATTCAAACTTGACGATTCAAGTCCTATAATCAACAAAGGAATAACAGGCTTGAAATCAATCCAAGCCATGAATCACATCAAAATTGATCTTCTCTAACTCAACTATGTTTGCAAATAAATCTCTATGTTAAAAGGACACAATGTAATATCTATACACCCTTATAGTTAGGATTGACTCACAAATAGGAGCGCAAACACTAAAGGGCTTAAGAAGACACTAAGGAAGGATCTCAAATTTACTAGCCATGTAAAGGTTCACAAATGATAAGGTAATACTCTAATCAAGTAAGTCAAACACATCATGAGAAAAGATGCAAAGCATACTAGTGATGACATCTGGTAAACTCTCCTGATCCGTGTGATTGGCCATGGGATACAAGCAGTTTGTGCCCTCGCATGTACTTGAAGAAGCATCTATATTATTAACTCAAGTTGGCGATAGTGGAAAAGAAAATAAGGCCTTAATACCCCTTTATTCAACCTCTTTATTGAACACACTCCCCATATGTGGTCCATCTATCCATAGTTTTAGCACCCATTGGATCCCTCTTTGTAGTCTCCCAAATGCAGGTTACCTTATTTCCCACATGCTGACTTCTCCTTTGTACCTTATGCTATACTTCCTTGAGGTTGGCACCCTGAGACCAAGAATCTTGATACCTCTGCCACTTTTGATTATACATATTATGTGGATCTGGTGCACTTGCTGAGGATGGTGCATTACTGAGAGACCTCTTATTGAAGAAGTACCTATCGCCCTTATTCTTCTTATGTTGGCTAGGCTTATGCCTTACTGATTTGGCCTTCTTACTCATATGCTCCTCCCTGTCTTTCCTCTTATCCTCCTCAACTTGTTTTGGATGTACCATATGTCTAGAGATTTCCATATCTGGAATCAACAATGACAACTTACACTGCATGTTCACATACTTGCCGAAGATAGAGACAAACATCCTCATCTTAGCTCTTATGTTTGGGACCATTTTTGGAGAATACCTAGACAGATTAATAAATTTGAGGCCATATTCTTTGACATTTATTCCCTCTTGTTTCAAGTTCACAAGTTCCTCAACCTTTGCTTCCTTCAACTCATTGGCAAAGAACTAATCAAGAAAAATATTCTTGAATTCTTTCCATACCGTATGCTCAACATTCTCACATCATCTCTTCTTTAATTTATTTGACCAGACATTTGCTAAATCCTTCAACTGGTAAGAATAAAGCTTGACTCTCTCAATCTCATTTACATGCATAGGTTTCAACACTTTTCATACTTTATTTATGAAATTGTGGGGGCACTCTTCAACCTTGGACCCAGTAAAGACTAGTGTGTTCATCCTTAGAAAATCTCTAAGCCTTGCTGCAACAATTAGCTCTTGAGAGCTAGGAGCTAATGTGCTTTGATTACTACTTTGGCAGCCACAAACATGGTGAGCATAGAAATAACTCCTTCAAAATTATCATCTGAAATAAGGGTAGGTTGAACAATAGGCATTTGTGGAGGCTCAATATTTCTCGTAGATCGACCCAAGTCACCCATTTTTATTCAAGGAGGTATCTCTAGTGGCATATTCTCAGTGTTAGATGTTGAAGCATCCTTTTGGGTGGTACTACACTTAGGAAGGATGTCTGCAAATGCGTAACACACAAGATAGGTACATTAATAGAGTTAAACTCTATCGCACGAACTTAGAGCATAAGAAATTAGACAATTCTTAATATCTTGTAGCCTCCTGATTATAAGTTTGATGCATAACACACCTATAAGCAAGACTCTACTAGACATGGCTTCATAGACACCCTAGAACTCTTGAATTCTTTGCTCTTATACTAAGTTTGCCATACCTCAATAGGGTACCCTAGGCATGGTCGACACTTAGAAACAATTATTGGTCCCTAAACGAACCACTTAGTTTGACCACACATATAATCAATAGAGGAAGACTCAGTTAAATGAGAAAAGGACTTTCTAGTGGAAGATCACACAATGAATTAATAGGACAAGGGTCAAAACCAAAAATCCAACTCAATTTAATATTGTAAGAATAGTTTGAAACAATAACTCTAAGAAAAAAACATCAACTATAACCAATTACTTTCTACGAGGCCTCTATCTCTAACATCTAGATGGAGCCTATGACAGGTTCATGACAACCTCAAGAAATCATGTACTCTAGAAATAAGAAGTGGCATAATTAGAATGCTTCCTGAAGCAAGGAGGTATAACCACGAACTCTGAAATAGAATGGATCTCAACGAAGCATCTATTGATGATCTCTAGAACCTATATATTCATCATGAAATGATGCTCTGCCAAAAGGGTATCAATACATGATATGTCTGGTATGTAAAATAGAAGGATAAATAACAAACTCAATATATACCCAACTCTTATATCTCAGCTCAGAATGACAATTGAAACTTAATAAAGCAAGACAAGATCAAGTAAGTATAATTTGGGAAGGATTCAATTATATACAAGTCAATTCAATCATATTAGAACTATTATATCCTATTGTGAGTTTCTCCAACCGATAAACATCACCTATATGCTGATGATGATATAATGAAGCAAATGTAATTGCCACACCCGTCCAATACTTTTCCAAGCTGAGGGATGATCAACCTCATTAGCTCCACAATAAAAGAAACTATGTTCTCTTTTGGGATAAAAGGAGAGCATTCGATTTTATGGTTCAATCCTCTCCTACATTTGCTACATAGTTTAGTAAATTTGAATGATTATTTACTCTCTCCCAATTTGGTGCTCAATACTCTACCCAACACTCTATATTCTCATAAAACTCCAATCAATTCATTTGATTAAGTCATTCAATTAGTCTTATTCCATTCTCATTAATTCGACAATACTTTTACCATAAATCTCCTTAACAAATCATAAGATCAATTCATACACATTTGTAAGGAACCAACGTTTAATTTTAAGACAAGGGTTTACATTTTAGATGTACAAGTTCATCAGGTTAAGGAACCTCATTGACTACTTAGTCTACACACATAATTTAACTTTTTCTAATTCAAGGCATGCACAATTCATGCTTTCAAGTTCGATCTAAACATAGTAGTAGGTTTTCTACAGCATTTAACTAGGGTTCAAATGAAATAATGCATAATGATACACCAAAACTTACACTCAAAAGGAAGAGTAAAGCAGTTGTTACACAAATATAAAACTCAATCAGGGTTGAGGTCGAACCCACAGGAAATGCAGTGACAGTATATCTATTAGTACTATTTTTCAGTTGCAATTACTACTTCCCAAAAAAATGAATAAAGTCAAATAGGGGGGATGAAAGTAAGAATATGTGGTAACGCAGAACAATGTCAGAAAAAAATATCAATAGTTAGAGTTGTGATCAGTTGATAATGTGGCTAGGATTGTGTTCCCATGACACCCAACTTGATAAACAACTGTCACGACTCGGTTTCTGAGTCATGATGGCTCCTGTTAGATCCCACCTACACATAAGATAATTCCCAACACCAGGGTACCTACCCAAAATCACTAACACAATAGTATTAATTATATATGTATAATCCGACCACAACCAACCAAGAATTTGGAAGTCATATGTATCGAGTTGCTATAGACATATATATACATAATAGTAATATACATAACCAGGAGGAACTCCTATAATACAAGACAACTACGAGGTACAGGGCGAATGACTGAATACGAAAGATGGCTACCCAAAATACAAGGAGACTGCAGAAGGTCTAGAGCTACTAATGCTTACCAATGTCTTTTGAATCTTCTGCGTACCCCTAACTACGATCGTGGCTAGTAACTGGACTTGCACCATGGGAAGATGTAGAAATGTAGAGGTGAGTATCAATATAAGGTACCTAGTAGGTATCATCGACCGACTTAATGAAATACTGTAAATATAGAATGCTCAAATATAGAGAACTGCAGTAAGACTAGCAAATCAGAAATCAGATCAAAGAATAAGCATGTCTGAAGAATTGTCAAACTCCAAATTAACAACCCAAGTGATGTGCAATGACATAGACTGATAAAACCAGGGTAGGACCATATCATAACTTTCAGCAAACTAAGATATAGTGCTATACGTGGGTGTAAGGCCCTAATGTCTATGTTTTTCTCCCCTTGAGCCCCCATAAGCCTATAGGGTACAGTCATGCACAAACACAGTATGTATACGTGTGTGGATCAAAGAATAATCAATCAGGTTAGGGACCCAAGAGCAATCAATAGGGTTCCAGACCCAATAATCGACTCGGTCTCAAACCCAAGAATAATCAGTTGGTTCCCAAACCCAAGAATAATCAACAAGGTCCCACAGCCAAGAGTAATCAACGGGGTCCCAAACACAGGAATAATCAACAGGGTCCTAGACCAAGGAGTAATCAATAAGGTCCTAGACCCAAGAATAATCAACAGATGCTCGAACCTAGGAAACAACATCCAGGACTTATACTCACAGACATGGCCACGAGACCTGAACTATATGATACGTCATCCAGGACTCGAAGCATGGGAATAGTCATCCGCTCAACTAGTTTATTCGAAGATCTAGCAATATCGTGTCTCATGGAAATAGTCACAAAGCCCCAAAAAAGCATAAGTATCACATTCCTCAAACCACATCACGTATCCTAACATCAAGTAAGTATAACAAGTGTATAATAGTTAACAATTATATGCAGAAGCATATACAATTCAAAGATGAGTATGTCCCAATATAGCCATCCACCAGTATTTAGAGCAAACATAGATAGTCACAGCTGGATCATAGATACCTCGAGCAACCAGGCCCATCTGAATCATATATAACACCAAACCAAACTCAGAATATAGCATACAATCTAATCTACCCTCCGAACTATCACATCTTAGTAGCCTTAGGCTACACCAGGATATAGACAAGAGTTAAGCTCAGTATACATACCTCTCACATGGTATCAACCCATATCTAGCCTTTATCAGGCCCTTTCATAGTGTAATAGTACCAGGACTCGGTAATTATCAAAACTATAACTAAACAGTCATCAACACTGGAATTATCGCCCCACACCCTCATATACTATGCATGCGAAGCACAACCATCCATATACAACACATACTAAGCTACTCAGCCCATCAATAGTGCATTCTTACACATTTCATCTCAAACATGATAATTCCAGCTCAGTCTAAGGTTTAAGGAAACTTTGCCTACATGTAAGGCGGTTTTTCTCCCTCCTACTTAGTCCACTTGAGATTTTCCCTTTTTGTTCACCTCTAGACACTGCTCAACTATCAAAATATGAGTCACACAGTCAACGATTCAACTTCAAAATCTTAACGAACGAGTGATAATAGATCAATTACATCTAAAGTGGGGAAAAATGTCCCACGCTTGAGATCCCAGTCAAATCTTCGTAAAATTATCCCCACATCACCCCGAGTCTACTGCCAAAAATTGAGCCCAAAACAGACCTAAAAGACCGAGAAATGGCTAAAAGACATGGTTACATTTCTTATAAGAAAACATTTGTATACAAAACATCTCGGTCAAATTCCATAAAAATACAGTCAAGTTATTAGGATCTAACCATACCACAACGCTCCTCTCAGAAAATCGAACAACTTAGACCTAAATTTTACTTCATTCTGATAAGAATGACCAAGATATCGCAATGCGAAATTCTCATATATTTCCTATACATAATCAGCGAAAAAGGAGAATGTTACCTCGAAATATACACCAAAGCTAGAATTCAACACCTCCATATCATTCCTTGCAAAAGTCCATACAACATAGACTTTTCAATTGCTCAAAATAGAGTTACAGATCAAACTTTACGCCCGTATGAAGTTTTTCTCCATTGTTGTCGTGACCAGCCTTATATAGGCTGGCCAACGACCAAAAAAGGGCCTCTGTGAATGCAACATGCCAGGCATAAACACGAGGCTAGAATGTGCCTGGCTCTGCGAACACAGCTCAGGTACTACAAATACGTGCATACGACACGCTGGCCTTGTGCGAACGTGCCATGCCCTCCGCAAACATGGTGGGTTGCCCTTCTGCCATTTGCACTAGCTATCCTCAAAACTTGTTCGGGGCATTTTGGCCACCCCGATATCTGTTTTCCACAAATAAATAGTGCAACCACATGAATTTTGATGATTTAGAATCAACGGTGCAGTTGAAATTCTTGACAGAGCATCCTATGGAAAAATGAGGATCCCACTTCTATCTAGCTAATTTTAGCTAAAAGAACTGAAGGAGTTAAGATGCACCTAGAAGTCCCCGCTATCCTACAAAAGCTCATTTTAGGTTATGTTCGACGTTCTAGAGCTGACTACTTCATCAGATTTCCATTGTGAGCATGTTTAGATGGGTTTTACTAAAAACCACTTTTAAACATCTAGTTGAATTGATTTTACAATTCCTAACTTAAACTCACGTTGAAACTCTCAACCCTCGATCCAACCACACTCCTAGCCCAAGTCGGCCTTTTCAGAACTGATGAAACAGTCAGAATTTCATCATGAGGTCATTTGGTTGGACTTATTAGAGAATTTATTTTTAATAATTATAACTTCCCACTAACTCAAAAGACCATATAAATCACAACCGACTCAACACATAACCATCCAACAGTCCCAATAAGTCATACATAGCCTGAGGTTTCCATACACAGGCTTAAATCACCTGACTAACCCCAGAAATATAGAAATGACCTGCAGGGACCTTACAACATCCCTTAGTAATAGGACTTTTATTCACGAAAGTAAAAATAAAGGCATACCTGATGGCTCAAATAGGTCGGGGTACTGCTCCCACATCTCTGCTGTCACAACTCGACCTAGGGTCTAGAAGTGACACGGCAAATGGTAACCCGAGAGTCCTCAAACAATCCTCAAGTATCTATATTCACGTCATTGGTTCGAAAGTGTATATACAAATAGTAAACACCTAGTTCTAAGGGACGGGAAAACAAAACTCATGTTATGGGGATGTCATAGGGAAAGGGAGTAACATGATAAGTATGACTCACTCTATGAGGGGAAATTCGAGTCTTAGGATCTTCCACATTTCCACATCAAAACACACATACTTATCGTAATTCTAATAGTCAATCCATAATAGCCATATCCAATAGATAACCATATTCATAGACTTCAAATATAACACATAACATATAGATCCGACAAGAGTCTACAATATGTTCAATAATGCCTCTAGTCATAAGATAGGGTGGGGGCCAAGACATATCCCGGGTTCACCCTCAGAGTAAATAACATGAACAAGTCTTTATAGGTAGAGGAATGGTGGGTTATCCTTGGAAGATAGGACTCACCATAACAAATGTCTCAAATCCGATCTAACCGTCAAACAGTGGATGAAGGTATTCCTCGGTCCCTACATGGTTAGATCATGTAGGCAAAAGTATGCGTCAGTATATTTGAATGTACTAAGTATGCAGGCATGCAATGCATATGATCTATCAAACCTGCATTCAATGTTAGATGACAAAGGCACATAATATAAAAAGAGATATATAACAAGAGATAAAGTATATAATATGCCATGAAACTAATGATACATGAAATATACAAATGCTCATATATAGTGAGGATGAGACCTCAACTGACATATAAGACCAAGCGAGCTATTACTTGCAATCCCGATGTTATCCCCATATTGGAAAAGAGATGATCTACTAATTGCCAAAAGTAAAACATACTTCTCCTTATGGACTTCTGATTTCCTAGAAGTAACCTTCCTTAGGGCCCTCCCATTTTAAATAATATTTTCACAATATTTCTAGCGGGTCATGCCTCAACTAATGGGATGAGCCTCAGATCTTAATACCTATGCTGGCACATAGTTCAAGAGAAAGAAAAAGGACCCTTGGGAATAGCCCTGATGTCTCTAATCTCATCGGTGCTAAGTCAACATCCCGCAAGCATACTTATAAATATACATGCTTTCAAAAGAGTCATAGAGCTGTCCATGAATAAATTCAAGGGAGAGGGACTGGGGTTTCACAACATTCATACCTCTTACTAAACTACATGATCCTGGAAGAGGTTATCTTGTGAGTGATGAAATCATACTTGAAGCTCTTGTTTCTATGCCTTAAAATCATTGACAACTGAAGGTATCAACTTTTAAGTTTTAAGGATCAATTTTGAGAAAATCATTTCTCCATGAAACAGTTACTAATTTCTTAAATTTACTGTCATTTCATAGTAACTATGTTAAGAGGTTACTATGTAATCATAAATATCACATCACTTTCTCTTTTACTTTTCCATATGGTATTTTGGTACTTGCATCAAGGCTCCAATTAATTTGCATCATGCTGTGTAAAACTCATTAAAGAGGGGACGTGCTCCCTATGGATGGTCCCTTTAATCTACCGCAACATTTGGTTGTAAAATCGTATGACACATTCATCGATTTTACTTGAATGCAATTCATTGATAGATTGGCTATGTAGACCACTACTCAGGCATAGTTATGGGGAGGAGAATGGGGTAGCGGACTTGGTTGTGAAGGAAGAACCGGAAAAATACTCTTTGAATCATGCCTTTTGTTTATATGCCAATTCTCCTAATATCTGCTATATAGGCTTTAGTTGCAGACAAATTAAGAATTGCTTCTGCTAGGCAGCAGTCACATATACTTTTTATGACTCTGCTACATATTATATATAATACATATTAATTTCGAATTGCCCCAAAATTAGTTGAATACAAACTGTTGAAAGTACTTGGACAATAAGTATCAGAGCACTAGATTTATAAATGGTCCCTGAAAATCCAATCCACCACGTCGAGTAGAGTCTTGTTTATGGTTGTGATGCGCACCAAAAAATTAATAGGAGGCTACGAGGTTTTAGGAAATGATTCACTTCTTCGTGATTTATGTCGTGCTTTAGAACGTATCCTAAGACTTTCTATTTCTAATGATTGCTCTTTGCACTTCTAGATAATGCCTCAAGGACCTCAAGATGTGGGAGTGAATCATATGGAGTTCAGGACTACTTTCACTTTGATAGCACAAATTGCATCCAATCAAGGTGCTACTATACCGAATGCTCCCACCTTGGTTTCTAGAGTATGGGCTTAGCTAGGATGAATCCTCTCGAGTTTCATGGTCCAAAGGTAGAGAAGATGCTCAAGAGTTTGTGGAAGAGGAGCACAAGGTGTAAGCTATTATGGGGGAAACTTCGAAAGAAAAGGTCAAAAATTGATGTTTTGAAGTGTCCCATCAGCAAAATCGATGGTCTAGAGGTACCATCACCAAACTATTCGGTGATCAGCTGTAGTGGACCTTCAGACCACACTTTTTGATAGTTTTTGAAACTTTCCATAGTGATTCGGCGATGCGTCGAATGCATTAGGCGGTTAAACGAACCATTACCCTTTTTGACAGCCCAAACAGGCTTTAGTAAAACGGTCATAACTTCTCACTTCGAATGCCTCATCCAAAACTCTTAACCTTGTGACCTTTTCTTCTGAAGTCACCCCCATCATGGCTAACACCTTGTGTACCTAATTCACAAACTCTTGAGGATCTTCCTCCAGTTTTCAACCATGAATCTTTGAAGAGTTCATCCTAGCAAAGTCCCTTACTCTAGAAGCCGAGGTGGGAGCATTCAGAATATTAGCACCTTGATTGACTTGATGGGCTATAATTTGTGCCATCATAGTGAAAGCGGTCCTAAAATCCGCATGAAAGTAAATTTAAGAAATTAATAACTGTGTCATGGAGAAATGATTTTCTCAATATTGATCCTTAAAACTTGAAAGTTGATACCTTAAGTAGTCAATGATTTTTAGGCATGGAAACAAGAGCTTCAAGTATGATTTTATCACCCACAAGATAACCTCTTCTAGGATCATGTAGTTAAGTAAGAGGTATGAATGCAGTGAAACCCTAGTCCCTCTCCCTTGAATTTATTCATGGACAGCTCTATGACTCTTTTGAAAGCATGTATATTTAAAAGTATCCACATCTTGCAAACAACATGCTTAGTGCAGGTGTATATTAAAATAGTGTATTGAACATTATCTTAATATATCTTCAAAAAGGAAAGGAATATTATTAGAGGGAAAAAGGAAAGTGCGTAAGATTTTGTGTACGCTTTTGTTTAAAATATTCCTTATTTCTTCTTTATCTTTTGACTCTTGCAAATAATCCTTATTCTAAGTTGAAAAGGAATGTAGCAATATCTTTCTCTCAATAAAGAATGAAGAAAGCAAATGGAATAAGGGTGTAAAGCATCATCCTCACAGGCTACATTATCTTCTCAATTAAGAATGAAGAAGGCAAATGGAATGAAGGTTGTAAAGTATGTGGAATGATGGTTGTAAAGTTTGGTGAACAACATGGGTGCACATGGCAAGGAGCTTCAAATATGGCTATATATTAAAGCATTTGAAGAATGAAAAGTCATCCAGAAATAGAGTGAAAAAAGAGTCGAAAGAGATCATCCTCAAGAACAACTTGTGCACAGCTCAGTTTTATTCTTCTCATTGCTGTTCTGAGGATAATTCTTAGAGTGTGATTTTTCATTCTTTCATCTCTAAATCAATTCCTATTCCATAAAGGAACTTGGTGTTCTGGTTGAAACAATTTTTCTTGTATTCTGGGTCCTTAGCTAGAGTTACCTAAGAAAAAAATTCTAAACTAGTTTGGGGAGATTAGTTTAGTGGGCAGCAAGGGGTTGTTGCTTAGGTGAAAATTTCATGTATCATTGTAAGGGGGAAGGGATTAGGAGATTAATACTTAGAATTATAAGAGGTTGTAATGATTTCTGCTCTTAGATGATAATAAAATTTTGTTGACTCCTACAGGTAGGTCATGGTTTTTTACTCTCTTGAGCAAGGGGTTTTCCAAAACATAGCAAAACAGTCACAACTTTACATAGCTTTAACATATTGTGCAGTGAATTTCATAATATTCAAGATCCATTTGTAAATCAACTTTAAATCATGCAATTTATGTAAATGGAGGCTTGGGTATCATAGGTGAAAGGAACCCGTGAAAGAAACCCACATACCATAGCTTTTGGAGAAACCTTGAAGAAGTTTGGAGATGGAGACTTGAAGCTTGAAGACGAACCTTGAAGGAAAACCTTAGCTTGGGATGAGGGTTTAGGACTTGAATCTTGAGAGAAGTATAAGACTAAGGGTTTGAGTGAGTATTGGGGAATGTTTAGGATTATATGAGGGTGAAAACAAATCTTGCGCATTTTTACTTTTGTCCAATTCGTTACTGTAACGAGGGACATGGTCCCCGGTAAGATTGGCAACACTCATTCTAAGAAGACTATCTTTATCATTATCAAATGTAGAATATAGGTCATTAAGAAAGGTTGTTTGGTGAACTTGTTTCGGTGGACAGACATTTGCAAGAATTGGATGTTTGTTTCTGAAAACCTATAGCGATATACTGTGATAGTTTATGTTCTCTACACATTGCATGGAACTTAATTTTTCAGAGAGAACCAAACATATTGAGGTTTACTGTCATTTTGTTGAGACAAAGTAGATATTCTTCTGCAGTTTAGAAAAGGTGGTTCACACCCTTGATAGCAAACGTCTTTAGTAGAAATGTCATAACTACTCCCACCAATAATGGTTTTTATATGGCGCAAACTCTGATGATGTGTAGGTTCTTATCAATGTTTTGGTTGTAAAAATAAAAATATGCTACAACGAGTTAATTAAACAAGACTATGTA
>JAOTQR010140083.1:0-20728 GCA_025774065.1 Solanum ossicruentum | reverse complement strand
AGATTGGATTCAAAGATCATTTCCAAGCCTCCATTCTTCCCAATCTCAATTCCAAGCAACTCTAGACCTAAGATATGGGGTTTCTTTCACCTATTATACCCAATCCTTCCTTTAGTCAAATTGCATTATTTAAAGTTGATTTACAAATGGGTCTTGATTATTATGAAATGCACTCCACACTAAGTTAAAGCCATGTGAAGTTGTGATTGTTTGCTATGCTTTGAGCTATAAACCCTTGACCTATTGTAAGATTTAAGGGGGGGTCTTGATGTATGTTTCTTGAGAGTGTTGCAAGGTGTTGATTTATGGTTTTACAATGAATTTTCTTGCATGATTTCATCTCTATATTTCATGGTTTTATACCCGCATTACACACCCTCTAAGTGTTTGATAAAAAGACTGGATGTAGTTTCTTGAGGTCTTAAAGGTCAAAAGTATGAGATATGATATAATTGACTCTACGATGATGATGAGCTGCTGTACATGATATGCTCTATATATGTATGTTGCATTAGACCATGCCTAATCTGAGGGGTCTAAGATCCCGAGGAACCGAGATGAGGGTTTGCATTAATCAACCGAGGGAAGTGTTCATACTTCTCTACCTAGGTGATGGGGTGGTATTATCACTAACCGAGATGGGGGTTTGTACTCATTAATAGAGGGAAGGGTCTATACTTCTCAACCTAGGTGATGGTGTGGTATTAACACCAACCGAGTGAAGGGTTAGCACTTCACCACCTAGGTGATGGGGCCACATTATCACTAACTGAGTAAAGGGTTAGTACTTCACCACCTAAGTGATGGGGCGGCATTTTCACTAACCTCAAGGGGTTTATACCTTGGAAATCTAGCTTGGTCTATTCTTCACATATGATACTTTGTATAAGCATGAGTTATTTAAGCATGTTTTACTTATCCATTGTTCATACATGCCATCTTGCTATAATATGCTCATTTCTTATTGCTATACATTTTGATCATGATGTCAATTTCTTATTGTATTGCATCCCACATAGTTAGTACATTTAAATGTATTAATGCTTACTCTTGCCTACATGATATCACCATGTAGGAACCGGTACTCAAGTTGATCATCCTCCTCCTCCACGTGGCTAGTCGGTGCTATTCCAAGTTTGTTGGTGAGTCCTCCATTTTGGGGACCTTAGTCTATGTTTCTATTATCTATGTATTGAGACACTATCTTCTGTTCCATTGACTATGAAGGTGAGCCCGATAACTTTGTCTTAGCCTTAGCTCTTATCTAGGTATTAGAGGTGTTTGTTGGACATCTTATTTATCTATGACATATGTTTAACTCTTGTCTTTTGACCATGATATTGTACAATCTTTTCCCATAGCCACGGTTTCCCCATTCTTTTACCTTTGATGCTTGATTTATTACTTTCGTGATTAAGGATGTGTAAGGATGCTTTATGAGGCTTTCTTGGGGTCCCTTCGGGTTTCCCTTGCACCGTGTCACGTCTAGGCCCTAGGCTTGGATCAAGACAAATTTGGTATTAGAGTACTATGTTGATAGATCTATGGAGTACAACACACCGCATCGATTAGAGTCCTATTCATGGTTGTGAAGCGCGCCATGACTATGAATAGGAGACTATGAGACATTTTAGGAAATCTTTCCCTTCTTCATGTTCTAAGTCATGCTATAGAGTTGTAGTAAGTTTTCCCCCTAATGATTGTTCTTTTCTATGCTAGATCATGCCTAACACTCGAGGAAGAAGGGCCCAAACTCCCGAGGAGCAACCTACCAATTATGAGCTCTGGGATGCTCTCACTATTGTTGCCCAAGTTGTGGCCAATTAAGTCAACCAAGAGGCGCAAGCCCCTCATGCTACTACTCAGAGAGCTAGGGTAAGGGACTTCATGAGGATGAATCCTTCGGTGTTCTATGGGTCAGATGTGGATGAAGATCCACAAGAGTTTCTTGATGAGGTCTAAAAGATTTTGGTTATCATGGGTGTTGGGCCGAATGAAAAGGTAGAGTTAGCAGTATACCAGCACAAAGGGGTAGCCCAAATATGGTATGATCAATGGACGGGGGAGAAGGGAAATGGTTATGTGATACTTTGGGAGGAGTTTAAATTGGCTTTCCTTGATCGATTTTTCCCTCTTGAGCTTAAGGAGGCAAAGTTGGTGGAGTTTATGAATTTGAAACAAGGTGCTATGTGTGTGAGAGAGTATACCCTTAAGTTTAATCAACTTTCAAAGTATGCTCCTCATTTGGTGGCCAATCCTAGATCTAGGATGAATAAATTTGTGATAGGAGTGTACAATTTGGTGAGTGAAGAATGCAAGTCCGCTTCGCTAATTGGTGACATGGACTTGTCTTGGTTGATTTCATATGCCGAGCAAATAGAGGAGGAGAAATTGAGGTAAAGAAGAGGTCATGAGGCTAAGAGGGCCTATTTTGAGGGTAAGGTCCAAAAAAGTGTCCTGTCTCTTTATGGCCAAGGATCTTCTAATGATGGTAAGGTGCGCTTTGCAAATGATTTCCCAAAGGCCAGAGGTATTGAAGGTGTGGCTCAGAATACTGGGTGTCCAAACTATGGTAAGGTCATAGTAGCCCATGCTTGAGGGGCACTAATACTTGTTTTAGTTGTGGGGAGATGGGTCACAAAAATTTTAATGCCCTCGGTATTGCAACAAGGGTAAAGGTGGTGAAGTTGATAAAGGGGGTTCTTCAAGGTGTAATCGTTTTTATGCTCTACAAAGGAGGCAAGAAGTGCTCGATGTTATTATTGATAAGTTGAAGTTTCCTTTGCTTTGATGTGTGTGCATTGTTGGGGCCAGTGTGCCATTGTCTCTTTCTTTATTCTTTTTGGTTTCTTGGAAGTCCATAAGTGTTGATCCATGTTCATCATGCATTAGGTTTTGCCCTGTGACTTGTTAGAGATGGTGTGGTGGTTTGTGGTGTTATACTTAGGATGGAATTGTTGCATGCATGATGTGTCTTCATGGAGATTGGTTGATGTATGCATTGGCTATGTCTGTGGGTCTCTAGAATAGGTTCTTAAAACCCTACCTTTATATGTTTGTGGTGGTCTTTAGTGATGAGGTGTTGAATTGTGTAGAGCTTGTGAATTATTTGGGGATAGTGTTGCGAGTCTTGGAGGATGAGAGGTTATTTACTAAAAGATGATAAGTTTGCTTTGTGGATAACAATAAGGTGGTTAGAATTCTCTAAGGGTTATTATATGAGTGTGCTTTAGTTCTTTTTTTCTGGTAAGGCTAGCATTATGGTTGGTGCTCTAAGTAAGGTGCCTATGGGTAGCTTAGTATATATGGAAAATGGTAGCAAGAGTAGACTAGTTGATCCATTGGTTGGCTACATTGGAAGTAGGTTGATGAAAATTGGGAATGGTAGTATAGTATCCTTGGTGATTCCGAATCTTCTTGGGTTAAGAGGTCTAGATTTGGCAAGGCCTTGATTCCTCCTTATTAGACTTGGAAGTTTTGAGTGAGAAGATGATATATGGAGGTTGTCTCCCAAAGGGGAGATGGTGTTGTGGTACCAAGTGGACTAGGTGTGTTTAAAGTTGACAATTGAGTTGAGAATTGTGAGTCCTTAGACAGTGTAGAGGGAGGTTGGTAAGGTTGCATAAGTTTGGGGATTTCTTATGGATGTAGATATGGTTCATCCGGTTCTTTATGCTTCTAGGTTGATCGGATGTGCTGGTGACTCTAGTTCTATAGCACTCCTTAAAATTGTGGGTGTATGGGGGACAAGTTAGCTTAGGGGAAGGTCCAGGTGGAGGCGTTGGGTGGAAGGGTGGAAAAGTTGGTTAATGAGGATGTGGTGTTCGTCAAGGCCCCTTCAGAAGAGTCGTCGATTCGTATGTATTTTTTGGGGAGCTGGTGTGGGAATAGAGAAGCAATATTCGTATCTCTTTCATTCTATTCAAGCTTAGGATGACATGTCAAATCCTTTTTATGATTCCAAGTCTCATGTTTCGGCCCTTGTGTCTTTGCATGCAATCACGTTCATGTTAATAAGGTTATGAGAATTTGGATGTAATTGTTGAAATTTTCTTGAAAATCATGTTTGTGTGCATTATTGCATTCATATTTGGGCTAAAGTCTTCATAAGTACTTTCCTTGGGTACATTTCTTTTACATTCGGGGACGAATGTTTCCAAGGGGGTGTATTTTGACACCCCGTAACTTTATGCACTTGTTTATCCATGTTTCAAGCGTCATTTGGTTTGGTTGGGGGTGTATTAGGTTCATGGGAGACTTCTAGTACCTAATCATTTCTCTTGCACCCATTACATATTTTTATTCCTATCTCCTGTATCTAAAACTCCCCTCATGTGCTTCAGAATGCTCATAATCGTAATTTCCATAAATCTCAAAATCTATGCATGATTTCAAAAATCAAAGTTCATATTATTGATCAGGGGGAAAAATTGAGTGGGAAATGGATATAATTTGGATTTTAGAAGACCTATACTTAAAACTAATTTTTGCTTATTTTTCTTATCTAGTGTCTGTCTGTGCCCAGGCCGTGACGTGCTTGGGGCGCAACTAGTGTAGTTGTTGCTCCGCGTCGAGTCCGTGTCGCGTTTGGGGTACAGACTAGTGTATCATTTTCGTTGGTTTTTTTATTTCTCCCAAGGGCATTGGGTTCATAGTCCCATGCCAACTTAAACGTGAATATCTCAATTTTTCAACTTTATACCTCACAAAACCCTCTCTAAAACCTGTCTAAGATTCTATCAATTCTCTCATTCAAATCTAAGGATTTCAAGCTTTAAGTCTACTTCAAGTTTATTTTAAGGAATTCAAGGTTTAAGGCATGTAGGTCTTCATGCATGGGTCCTTTTACCCATGGAGCCCAACCTTCTCCTTTTGAGAAAATTGCATAATTTCAAGTTGTATTACCTATGAGTATCTCTTATTATGAATTATGAACATAATTATGTTGGGTTTCATTAGGTATTGATTGAGTTTGCATGAATATCTATTTCAAGCTTATTCTAGGGATTGGTTTTGTCTATTGAGACTATGCATGATTTGAGCTATGAAACTATGAACTATTATGAGCCTTTGTGATGGATTTCAAGACATCCTAAATGGGCATTTTACTACCATGTTGGTGGGTTGATTTGAATTGAGTTTACTCATCTTGTTTTGCTCTTGAATTCATGATTTTGTTTAAGTATCATGAACCTGGCATGTGTTTGATAAAATGACGTGAAAATAATTCTAAAGTCATTGATGATCTATTAGATGATTTACAAGTCAAATGACTTCATAATGATGAAGGTCTTTCAAGCATGTATTGAATTCGTGAAAAGTATCTATTATTTTAGAAGTATCAAGTTAAGCCCTATTTCATGATTTTTACCTCTTGTGAGCCATTCATGTTAAAGCAAGAGTTCATATATGATTATGATCTACTCTCATGTTCAAGTCAGGTTCACTACTAGAGGTCAAGAATGTTTATGAGCTACTCAAGTCATGTTCTTACAAGCTATTCATGTTATGATTAATGTATGATTATCTCAAGTATTTCATTGGATTTGACTTAGCACTGATTGAGGCTTATGTTGGGCCCTCAACTCTAGGGGTTCTTATATATAGTCTTTAGTCTCTAAACTATGTGCCACCATAGTATTATGATTATTACCCTTACTATTCTAGTGGATCCATCTATATCATGTTGTCATGTTTGGTTTGCCTTGGCAAGTAAACCACACTTTATCGGGGAGTGTCATGCCTAGTCACCTAAACTGAGGGGGTGTCAGGCCTCGGAGTCCAAGTTCTTGCTGCTTGGTCTATGTCAGTTGAGATCACTTCCCACATTTGTATGATATATTATACAAGATGAATGATTTACAAATATGTTTTATTACAATCATTGATCATTCATGCCATATTGCTATTACATATCCGTTGCTTATGATTATGTATTTTGAATATATTAGCTTATGTTTTTGTTGCCTTACACCCCACATACTTAGTACATTCAAATGTACTAACGTATACTTTATGCCTATATGATATTACCATGTAGTGATTGGAGCTCCTTTTGATCATCCTATACATGGCTAGTTCTGTACTTCGGAGAAAAAGTATTGGTGAGTCCTTAAGTCTGAGGAAACTATCTACATTACTCTTGCTCTGTTGAGACTTCTTTATGTTGAATACTTGTTATCATGAGGGCGAGCCCAGGAAGTCTCTTGCCCCCATCCTATTCTACCCCCATCCTATTCTAAGTTAGAGGTATTGTTGGATACTATGTTATGTTTTGAGCTTGACTCTTTTATGCTTTTGTGAATATCAAAGACTTCCTTTAGTCCTGCTTCCCTTTTTAATTATATCCTGTTGATGCTTATTTTGCTTCCGCGACCAAGGATGTGTGAATGATATGCTAAGAGTCTTTTTTGTGGGTCCCTTTGGGTTCCCCTTTCACCGTTTCATGTCTAGTCCCTAGGCTTGGTTCATGACAAGCTTGGTATCAAAGAATTAGGTTGTTAATGGTCCTCGAAAATCCCACACACCACATTAATTAGAGTCTTATTCATGGTTGTGAAGCGCGCCACAACTATGAATGGGAGGCTATGAGGGGTTTTAGAAAATGTTTCACTTCTTCATGGTCTATATTGTTCTTTAGACGTAAATATAAGTCTTTTCCCATAATGAATGCTCTTGTTTCTTCTAGATCATGCCGATGCCAAGGAGAAGGATATGGAAAGCTCGTACACCCGAGGAGCAACCGGCCCCTCCTGCTCTTTAAGTTCCTCAAGATGGTGGGGTAGCCCATGTTGAGTTCCGGGATGCCATCACAATGTTAGCCCACGATATGACCAACCAAATGAACCAAGGGGCCCAATCCCCTCATGTTGCCACTCCGGCCTCAAGGGTGAGGTATTTCACAAGAATGAAGCCATCGGAGTTTCATGGGTCCAAGGTGGAAGAGGATCCCCAAGAATTCATCGATGAAGTATATAAGGTGCTATCTATTATGAGGGTCAATTTGGAGGAGAAAGTAGAGTTAGCGGCCTACTATCTCAAAGGTGTGGGTCAAATTTGGTTTAGTCAATAGAAGTTGGAGAGGAGAGATGATGATGCTATTCCTTGGGAGGAGTTCAAAAGTGCATTCCTCAACTGGTTCTTCCCTATCAAATTTGGAGAGGCTAAGATAATGGAGTTTATGAACCTCAAGCAAGGTTCCATAAGTGTAAGGAGTATGCCCTAACCTTCATCAAGCTTTACAAGTATGCTCCACATTTGGTGGCCACACCTAGAGTTAGAATGAACAAATTAGTGTTGGGAGTGCCCAACTTGGTTAATGAAGAGTGTCATACCATCATACTAGTGAGTGATATAGACTTTTCTCGGCTCACGACATATGCCGAACGATGAGAGGGGGAAAAGATTAGAAAAAGAAGAAGTAATAAGTCTAAGAGGGATCGATTTGAAGGTGGTTTCCAAGGTTCTAAGGGTGGCTATTATGCTCAAGGCCACAAGTTCCAAGGCCAAGGGTCTTCCAATTCTCCTAACAAGAGATTTTCTAACAATTACCAAAGATTCCAAGTTTGCAAATGGGTCACAAGGTTATTGATTATCTCTATGCTCAAAACAAAGGTAGAGATGGTCATCCTCAAGGCCAAGGTGCTAATGCAGGTTAAAGGGCAAAAGGAGGCCAACAAAGGGGCGCTCCAAGGTAAAATAATTCTACACTCTCCAAGGAAGGAAAGGAGTGGAGGAGTTGCCTGATGATTTCACTGGTAAGTTAAAAGTTTTTGATTATGATGTGTATGTATTGATAGATCCAGGTGCCATTCTTTGTTTCATTATTCCTTTTTTTGCCAAAAAGTTTCATGTGAGTCCCGAATTGTTGTGTGAACTTTATGTGGTGTCTACCCCCGTTGGTGAGTCCATTGTTGCTAAAAGAGTCTATCGAAATTATCCCCTATTCATATGGCATAAAGTCTTTATAATTTTGTTAAATTAGATATAAATGATTTTGATAGGATTCTTGGGATTGATTGATTACATTTATATTATGATTCCATTGATTGTAAAACCCATAAGATTAAATTTCAATTACCTAAAGAGCCTGTGCTTGAGTGGGAAAGTCGTAATGTGGTGGTCAAGGGTAGATTCATTTCTTTTCTTAAAGCCCAAAGTTGATTTTTAAGGGTTGCATTTACCATCTTGTGAGGTGTAGGATGTTGAGTCTAAAGTCCTTCCTATTGAGCTAATTCTAAAGGTCAATGAGTTAATTAATGTCTTTCCCAGTGAGCTTCCCAGTATTTCCCAAAAAGGAAATAGACTTTGTTATAGAGCTCCTTCCCGATACACAATCCTTTCCATTCTCCCTTACTATATGGCCCCAATGGAATTAAAGGAGCTGAAGGATCAATTTTGGGATTTCTTAGAGAAGGGTTTCATAAGTGGTACCATGTCATCTTGGGGTGCACTGTTGTTATTTGTAAAAAAAAGGATGGTTCCCTTAGAATGTACATTGATTACCGATGACTTAATAGGGTTACCATAAAGAAAAAGTACCCTCTACCAAGGATTGATGACCTTTTTGATCAACTACAAGGGGCTTTTCACTATTCTGAGATTCATCTTTGGTCCGGGTACTATCAAGTGAAGGTGAGGGAGTGTGATATTCGCAAGATGGCTTATCGGACTAGGTATGTGGACTTTGAATTTGTTGTAATGTCTTTTGGGCTGACTAATACACCAGCTATATTTCTGTATCTTATGAATATAGTTTTTAAACTCTACCTTGATATGTTTGTGGTGGTCTTTATTGATGATATATTGATTTATTCTCTGAGAGAGGAAGAGCATCTGAGTCACTTGAGGGTGGTGTTGCAAATCTTGTGGTATGAAATGTTGTTTGCTAAATATGAAAAATGTGAATTTTAGTTGAAAGAGGTTACTTTTCTAGGGCATATAGTGTTAGGTGATGGCATTAAGGTGGATCCTAAGAAGATAGAGGTTATAATGAATTGGACTAGACTTTTGACTCCATCAGACATTAAGAGTTTCTTGGGTTTGGCTGGTTACTACCGCAAGATTGTGAATGGTTCTCTTCTATTGCTTCCCTTATGAAAAATTTGACCAAAAAAGAAGGCGAAATTTGTTTGGACTAATGAATGTTGAAAGTGTTTTCAAACTTTGAAAGATAAGCTTGTATCTGCTCCTATCTAGGTTCTACTAGAAGGGTTAGAAGGGTTCGTGGTTTATTGTGATGCCTCAAGAATTGGTTTGGGGTGTGTTTTGATGCAAAATGGCAAGATGATAGCATAGGCCTCCATGCAACTTAAGGTGAGTGAGTGAAATTTTCCCACCCATGATCTTGAATTGGTGGTTGTGGTGTTTGCTTTGATTTGGCATCATTATTCGTATAGGGTTCATGTTGATGTGTTTAACAATCACAAGAGTCTCCAATATGTTTTCACACAAAAAGATCTTAACTTGAGGCAAAGAAGGCGGCTAGAGCTCCTTAAAGATTATGGATGAGTGTACATTATCGTCCTGACAAAGCCAATGTTATGGAAGACACTCTAAGTAGATTGCCCATGGGTAGTTTCACTCATATTGATGTTAGTAACATGGAGGTGGCTAGAGAGGTTCATCGGTTGGCTAGGTTGGGGTTGAGGTTGGATGAAGGTTAAAATAGTGGTGTGGTGGTTGTTGATGGTTCTCAATCTTCATTGACTGAGGAAGTCAAGTTAAAACAAGACCTTGACCCTGCCTTCTTAGAATTTAAGACCTTGGTGAAGGATGGTAAGTGGAGATTTACTTCCAAGGGGGAGATTGTACCCTTAGGTACCAAGGTAGGTTATGTGTGCCTAATGTTGATGACTTGAGAGAGTTGATTTTGAAGAAGGCCTATAATACATATTATTCTATCCACCTCGGTTCCACAAAGATGTATAGAGACTTGAGGGAGGTGTATTAGTGGGGTGGTATGAAGCCGGATATTTCCAAGTTTGTATACGGTTGTCACAATTTTCAGCAAGTGAAAGATGAACACCAAAGGTCAGGTGGCCTAGCCCAAGACATAGAGATTCCTACTTGGAAGTGGGAGAAGATCAACAAGGATTTTGTGGTTGGGTTGCCTACGACTGGGAGACACTTTGACTCTATTTAGGTTGTTGTGGATAGGATGACAAAGTCGGGTCACTTTCTACCGGTCAAAATCACTTATGATTCCGAAGATTATGCCAAGTTATACATCTACGAGTTGGTTAGATTGGACAAGGTGCCCTTGTCTATCATTTCGTATCGTGGTGCTCAATTCACTTCTCTTTTTTGGAGGTCCTTCCAAAGAGGTCTTGGTACCTAGGTCAAGCATAGCATGACTTTTCATCCTCAAATAGATGGTCAAGCCGAAAGGACTATCCAAAATCTTGAAGATATGCTTAGTTCTTGTGTTTTGGAGTTTAAGGGTAGTTGGGATGAACATCTTCCACTTATTGAATTTCTTACAACCAGCTACCACTCAAGAATTGGCATGACTTCCTTTGAAGCTTTGTATGGTAGGCGTTGTAGATCCCCGATTGGGTGGTTTGATGTGGTGTAGATGGCATTGCTAGGTCCGAATTTAGTATGGAAGCCTTGGAGAAGGTGAGATTGATAAGGGAGAGATTGAAGACATCCCAAAGTAGACAAATGACCTACTCCGATGTGAGGAGAAGAGATCTTGAGTTTAAGGTTGGTGATTGGGTTTACTTGAAAGTCTCACCCATGAAGGGTGTGGTCCGGTTTGGCAAGTTAGGGAAATTGAGCCCCAGGTTTATGAGTCCTTATAGAGTTTTGAGGAGAGTTGGTAAGGTTGCATATGAGTTGGAGTTGCCAATGGAGATGATTATGGTTCATCCGGTCTTCCTTGTGTCCATGTTGAGGAAGTGTGTGGGTGACACAAGTGCCATAGTGCTCTTTGAGGTTGAGGGTATTGTGGAAGATAATTTGACCTATGAGGAGGTCTAGGTGGAGATATTGGATAGACAAGTGAAGAGGTTGAGGAACAAAGATTTATCTTCCGTTAAGGTCCTTTGGAGGAATCAATAACTTGAAAGTGCCACATGCGAAGCCGAGGTGGACATGAAAAAGTGATACCCATATCACTTCCACTCTACTAAAGACGAGGGTAATAACTTAAGTCCCATCTATGATTTCAAGTCTAAAAATTCAGCCCTCATGTCATTTTACATGCATTCATGTTCATGGTAACAAGTTTATGATGATTTTTGACATTTACGTTGAGACTTTTTGAAAAATGATGTTTAAGTGTCTTTGTTGCATTCATGTAGGGCTAAAATCTTTATGTTACATCTCTTACACATATTTCTTTGATATTCAAGGAAGAACGTTCCATGGGGGAGATATTGGAACACCCCTCGTGTGCTTCAGAATACCTATAATCATAATTTCCATAATTCGTGCGTGATTTCGAAAATCCAACTTCATATTCTCGATCAAGGGGAAAACTTGAGTGGGAAATGGGTATAACTTGGATTTCAGAAGACTAGTAGCAAAAAATAATTTTTGCTAATTTTGCTTATCCAGTGTTTGTCCACGCCCAGGCCGAGATGCACCTGCTGTATGGGCTAGTGCAGTTGTTGATTTTACATGCACTCATGTTCATGGTATTTTTGACACTTACGTTGAGACTTTTTGAAAAATGATGTTTAAGTGTCTTTGTTGCATTCATGTAGGGCTAAAATCTTTATGCTACATCTTTTGCACATGTTTCTTTGATATTCAAGGAAGAACGTTCCATGGGGGAGATATTGGAACACCCCTCATGTGCTTCAGAATACCTATAATCATAATTTCCATAATCCGTGCATGATTTCGAAAATCCAACTTCATATTCTCGATCAAGGGGAAAACTTGAGTGGGAAATGGGTATAACCTGGATTTCAGAAGACCCGTAGCAAAAAATAATTTTTGCTAATTTTGCTTATCCAGTGTTTGTCCACGACCAGGCCGAGATGCACCTGTGGTACGGACTAGTACAGTTGTTGATCCATGTCTGGTCTGTATCGCACCCGGGACCCGGATCAGTGTAACATTTTCCTTGGTTTTCTTATTTCTCCCAAGAGCATTGGGGTCATAGCCCCTACCTAAACGTGAAATCTCCCATACTTAGCCATTTTTCAACTATATAGCTCACAAAACCCTCTTTAAAACCTCTCTAAGACTATATCAATTCTCTTATTTAAATCTAAGGATGTCGATCTTTAAGTCTACTTCAAATTCATTTCAAGGAATTCAAGGTTTAAGGTATGTGGGTCTTTATCCATGGGTCCTTTCATCCATGGAGCCCAACCTTCTCTTTTTGAGAAAATTACATGATTTCAAGTTGTATTACCTATGAGTATCTCTTAATATGAATTATGAACATAAATTATGTTGGGGTTTCATTAAGTATTGATTGATTTTGCATGAATATCTATTTCAAGCTTATTCTAGGGATTTGTTTTGTCTATTGAGACTATGCATGATTTGAGCTATGAAACTATGAACTATTATGATCCTTTGTGATGGATTTCAAGACACCCTAAAGAAGCATTTTACTACCATGTTGGTAGGTTAATTTGAATTGAGTTTACTCATCTTGTTTTACTCTTGAATTCATGATTTTGATTAAGTATCATGAACCTGGCATGTGTTTGATAAAATTACATGACAACAATTCTAAAGTTATTGATGATCTACTATATGATTTACAAGTCAAATGACTTCATGATGATTAAGGGCAATAAAGCATGTATTGAATTCATGAAAAGTATCTATGATTTTACAAGAATCAAGTTAAGACCTATTTAAAGATTTTTACCTCTTGTGAGCCATTCATGTTAAAGCAAGGTTTCATGTATGATAATGATCTACTCTCATGTTCAAGTTAGGCTCACTACTAGAGGTCAAGCATGTTTATGAGCTACTCAAGTCGTGTTCTTACAAGCTATTTATGTTATGATTAAAGTAAGTATTCCGTGGGACTTGACTTAGCATCGATTGAGGCTTAAGATGGGGTTTTGACTCAAGGGGTCCTTATATAAAGTCTTTAGTCTCTAAACTATGTGCCACCATAGGATTATGATTATTACCCTTGCTATACTAGTGGATCCATCTAGTCCACGTTATCATGTTTCATTTGTCACTGTATGTAAACCACACTTTGCTGGGGGTGGTCATGCTCATTCACCTTAATTAAGGGCATGTTAGGTCTCGAAGACCGTGTTGTAGCAGTTTGGTCTAGGTTGATTGAGGTCACTTATCATATTTGTATGATATATTATGCAAAATGAATGATTTACAAGCATGTTTTAGTACAATCATTGATCATGCATGCCATATTGAGATTACACGTCCGTTGCTTATGATTATGTATTTTAAATATATTGGCTTATGTTTTTGTTGCATTATACCCCACATACTTAGTACATTCAAACGAAATAATGCAAACTCTATGCCTACACAATATTACCATGTAGGGATCAGAGCTCATTTTGATCATTATCCACATGGTTAGTTCAGTACTTTGAAGAAAAAGTATTGGTGAGTCCTTAAGTACGAGAACACTATCTACGTTACTTTTTCTATGTTGAGACTTTTTTACGTTGAACAAATGTTATCAAGAGTGTGAGCTTGGGAAGTGTCTTGGCCCCGACTCCATTCTAAGTTAGAGGTGTTGTTGGATGCTATGTTATGTTTTGCTGTGAGCTTGACGCTTTTATGCTTTTGTGAATACCAAAGACGTCCCTTAGTCCCGCTTCCCTTTTTAATTATATCTTGTTGATGCTTATTTAGCTTCAGTGACCAAGGATGTGTGAATGATAGGCTAAGAGACTTATTTTGGGTCCCTTCGGGTTCCTCATTTGCCGTGTCACGTCTAGGAAATAGGCTTGGGTCGTGACAAGTTTGGTATCAAAGCACTTGATTGTTAATGGTCCTCAAAAGTCCAATAAACCATGCCAATTAAAGTCTTATTCATGGTTGTGAAGCGCGCCACAACAATGAATGGGAGGCTATGAGGTGTTTTGAGAAATATTTCACTTCTTCATGGTCTATATTGTGCTTAAGACATAAATATAAGGCTTTTTTCCTAACAAATTCTCTTGTTTTTTTCTAGATCATGCCAATACCAAAAGAAAGACTTAAGAGACTCGTACACGCAAGGACAAACCATCCCCTCGCGCTCCTCAAGTTCCTCAAGATGGTAGGGTAGCCCATGGTAAGTTTTGGGATGCCATCACAATAATGGCCCGTGATATGACCAACCAAATGAACCATAGGGCCTAAGCCAGCCTCAAGAGTGATGGATTTCACAAATGAACACATTGCAGTTTCATGGGTCCAAGGCAAAGGAGGATTCCTAAGAGTTCATTGATGAAATGTATAAGATACTATCTATCATGGGTGTCAATTCAGAGTAGAAAGCAGAGTTATCAGCCTACCAACTCAAAGGTATGGCCGAAATTTGGTTTACTCAATGGAAGTTGGAGAGGAGAGATGATGATGCTATTCCTTGGGAGGATTTCAAATGTGCATTCCTCAACCTATCCTTCCCTATCAAGTTAAGAGAAGCTAAGATAGTGGAGTTTATGAACCTCAAGCAAGGTTCCATGAGTATGAGGGAGTATGCCCACAAGTTCAAAAATCTTTCCAAGTATACTACATATTTGGTGGCTGAGTCTAGAGCTAGAATGAACAAATTTATGTTGGGAGTGTCCGACTTGGTTAATGAAGAGTGTCATAATGCCATGCTGGTGAGTAATATTGATTTGTCTCGACTCATGAAATATGCCAAACAAGAGGGGGAAAAACTTAGGGAGAGAAGAAGTGGTGAGTCCAAGAGGGCTCAATTTTGAAGATGGTTTCCAAGGTTTTAAGGGTGGCCAGTTTCCTCAAGGCCACAAGTTCCAAGGCCAAGGGTCTTCCAATGCTCCTAACAAGAGATTTGCTAATGATAACCAAAGATTCCAAGGTGGCAATGGTGGGATAACCTACCCTAAGTGAAAAAAGTGAGGGAGGAACCATATTGGTCAATGCTTGAAAAATTCTAATGCTTGCTTTGGTTGTGGTGAAATGGTTCACAAAGTTATTAATTGTTCTCATGCTAAAAACAAAGGTAGAGATGGTCGTCCTCAAGGCAAGGTGCTAATGCTGGTCAAAGGGAAAAGAGAGGCCAACAAGGGGCGCTCCAAGGCAAAATAAGTTCTATGCTCTCCAAGGAAGGCAAGGAGTGGGGGAGGTTCCCGATGTTGTCACCAGTATGTTAAAGGTTTTTGATTATGATGTGTATGCATTGATAGATCCAGGTGCTACTTTTTCTTCATTACTCCTTTTGTTGCCAAAATGTTTCATGTGAGTCCGGAATTGTTGTGTGAACCTTATGAGGTATCTGCTCCCAATGGTGAGTCCATTGTTGCTAAAAGAGTCTATAAAAATCATCCCATGTTCATATTTCCTAAAGTCTTGCCTTATGATTTTGTTGAATTAGATGTAGTGGATTTTGATATCATTCTTGGGATTGATTGGTTACATGCATATTATGGTTCCACTGATTGCAGAACCCATAAGGTTAAATTTCAATTCCCTAATGGGCCCGTTCTTGAGTGGGAAAGTTGTAATGTGGTTATCAAAGGTAGATTCATTTCTTGCCTTATAGCCCAAAAGTTGATTTCTACGGGGTTGCATTTACCATCTTGTGAGGGTTAGGTATATTGAGTCTAAAGTCCTTCCTATAGAATCGGTTCTGGTGGTCAATGAGTTTATTGATGTCTTTTTTGATGAGCTTCCTGGTGTTTCTCCCAAAAAGGAAATAGAATTTGGTATAGACATCCTTCCAAATCCATAACCCATTTCCATTCCCCCGTATCATATGGTCCAGACAGAATTGAAGAAGTTGAAGGATCAATTGAAGGATTTATTGGAGAAAGTTTTCATAAGGCCTAGCAAGTCATGTTGGGGTGCACCATTGTTGTTCATAAAGAAAAAAGATGGTTCCCTTAGAATGTACATTGATTACCAACAACTTAATAGGGTTACCATAAAGAACAAGTATCCTCTACCAAGTATTGATGACCTTTTTGATCAACTACAAGGGGCTAGTCACTTTTCTAAGATTCATCTTCGGTCCGGATACCATCAAGTGAAGGTGAGGGAGTGTGATATTCCCAAGATGGTTTTTCAAACTAGGTATGAGCACTTTGAATTTATGGTAATCTCTTTTGGGTTAACTAATGCACTGACTATATTTAGGGATCTTATGAATATAGTCTTTAAACCTTACCTTGATATATTTGTGGTGGTCTTTATTGATGATATATTGATTTATTCTCGGAGTGAGGAAGAACATGTGAATCACTTGAGGGTGGTGTTGTAAATCTTATGGGATGAAAGGTTGTCTGCTAAATATGAAAAGTGTGAATTTTGGTTGAAAGAGATTACTTTTCTAGGGTATGTTGTGTCAGGTGATGGCTTTAAGGTGGATCCTGATAGAGGTGATAATTGGCCTAGACCCTTGACTCCATAAGAGATTAGGAGTTTCTTGGGTTTGGCAGGTTACTACGGGAGGTTTGTGAATGGGTTCTCTTCTATTGCTTCCCTTATGACAAAGTTGACCCAAAAGAAAGAAAATTTTCTTTGGACCAATGAATGTGAAAAGATTTTTTAAACTTTGAAGGATAAACTTGTCGCCGCTCCTATCTTGGCTCTATCGGAAGGATTAGAAGGGTTTGTGTTACATTGTGATGCCTTAAGAATTGGTTTGGAGTGTGTTTTGATCCAAAATGGCAAGGTGATAACATATGTCTCTAGGCAACTTAAGGTGCTTGAGCAAATTTATCCCACCCATGAGCTTGAATTTGTGGCCATGATGTTTGCTTTGAAGATTTGGTATCACTATTAATATGGGGTTCATGTTGATGTGTTTACCAACCACAAGAGTCTACAATATGTGTTCACATAAAAAGATCTTAACTTGAGACTAAGAAGATGGTTAGAGCTCCATAAAAATTATGAATGAATGTACATTATCATCCCGACAAAGGTAATGTTGTGGATGATGCTCAAAGTAGATTTCCCATGGGTAGTTTAGCTCATATTGATGCTGGTAACATGGAGCTGGCTAGAGAGGTTAATCGGTTGGCTAGGTTGGAAGTGAGGTTGGATGAAGGTTAAAATAGTAGTGTGGTGGTTGTTGATGGTTCTCAATCTTCATTAATTGAGGAAGTCAAGTTAAAACAACCTATGTATGATATATTATGCAAGATGAATTATTTACAAGCATGTTTTATTACAATCATTGATCATCCATGCCATATTGATATTACATATCCATTGCTTATGATTATGCATATTGAATATATTAGCTTATGTTTTCGTTGCATTGCCCTCCACGTACTTAGTACATTCAAATGTACTAACGCAAACTCTATGCCTACATGATATTACCATGTAGGGAGCAGAGCTTCTTTTGATCATAATCCATGTGGTTAGTTCAGTACTATGGAGAAAAGGTATTGGTGAGTCCTCAAGTCTGAGGACACTATATACGTTACTCTTGCTATATTGAGACTTTTTTTATGTTTAACACATGTTATGACGAGGGTGAGCCCGGGAAGTGTCTTAGCCCCCGCCCCATTCTAAGTTAGAGGTGTTGTTGGATACTATTTTATGTTATGTACTTGTCTCTTTTATGATTTTGTGAATATCAAAGACTTCCCTTAGTTCCTCTTCCCTTTTAAAATTTTATCTTGTTGATGCTTATTTTGCTTTCGCGACCTAGGATGTGTGAATGATATGCTAAGAGGCTTGTTTGGGGTCCCCATTCATCGTGTCACGTCTAGGCCCTAGGCTTGGGTTGTGACAGCATCTCTAGCTTCCAGACCATTTTATTTGATTACCCTTACACCAACCACCATCAACTTAGGCTTTGGCTTGAGTCAAGGTGCACAATATCCAACTTATGAACTAGGGCCACTTTTGGTAGCCACCCTCAACTTAAGCTTTTTTCCTCAGTCAAGGTGCAAAATTTTCAAGGAAGAACTAGAGCCTATTCCAGGATCTTACATTCAACAAGGCTAAGTTACTTAGATTTTTACAAAAAAAGGGTACATGCAAGGCTCAAACATTGGGATCAAGGGATATGTTACACATTTGGTTGGTCATTTAGGCTGCGTGGATTAATATTGACAATGGCCTAAGATCCTCTTCTGATGAACTAACTTACAGTCTAAGTTAGAGTAACAAGAAAAGTTCTGAACTGATATACAATATATGAATTTAGCAATGAAAGCTTACACATATATGGCACTGATGACACTATTAGAATAGACTTTCAGATCATGCTTTTCCTCATAATTAGGCCTCACTTACCATAACAAGCATTGTCAATCAATCAATACTGTATGGTTACTATCAAGACTAACTAAGAAAATTTTGATGGGTCTCATTTTTGACACAAAAACTAAAATATACCATATATTTCAGTAATATATGCTTCTAATACTACCTATACATCTAAATGTGCTGGTTCAAAAGAAAATAAATGCCAGGCAAAAAGAACACATGTAAGAAAATCTTGTGAATCCAAAATTTAGGATAGTTATAGGCCATTGGCACTCAGACTTCACTGATGCCTATAACTACCTACACCCCATCGAAAAGAGTTTGCATTGTCCTCAATGCACAAAATATCACAATAATGAAGCACAGGGGTCAAAAACATACCTGGGAGCCTAAGTGTCAATCTTTCCCTTGGGTTGCCATCTAAGCAACGCCTGATGTACTGTCGTGGCACAACTTAGACAACTTGGGTACTCAAACTTCACAAAGTGTCCATGCATTTTACTATTTTCAATTCTTCAACATAGGCAAGATACAGTTTGACTGTCTAGGCATTCACTTTGAATTCTGCACCATTTGTTTTTCCAACTTAATAGCCCCATAGTAAAAAAATATGTGATACTTTGAAAGGCCCCAACCATGTGGACTTGAGTTTCCCAAGGAACAACTTCAATGTGGCATTGTATAGCAACACCACACCCCTTGGTGAAAATTAGTGATTGTCAATGCAACGATCATGGCGCAACTTAATTATTTACTTATACAGAGCTGAACTCTCATATGCCTTCAAGTGGAATTCATCAAGATTGTTGAGCTTGATCAGCCTTGAGTTCGTCGCATTGTTCTAATCCAAATTCAACTTTTTGAGCGCCCACATTGCCTTGTGCTTAAGCTCCACTGATAAGTGACAAGCTTTACCAAAGACAAGTTGGTAAGGAGACCTACCTATTGGAGTCTTAAATAGAGTCCGGTATGCCCATTATCCATTATCAAGCTTTCTCCACCAGTCAGTCAGATTTTCATTGACAGTCTTGGACAATATCTGTTTTATCTCCCTATTGGACATCTCAACTTGCATGCTAATGTGCGGAAGGTAGGGTGTTTCCACTCGATGCTTTACTCTATATTTTTATGTAGAGCTTTGAACAACCTATTGTAAAAATGGGATCCTTCATTGCTGATGATTGCCCGAGGGGTACCATATCTTGAGAAGATATTCCTTTTTAGTAATTTTGTGACACTTTTGCCTTCATTGTTGGGAAGCACTACTGCCTCCACCTATTTTTATACAAAGTCCATAAACATAAGAATATATTTGTTCCCATGCAAGCTAACAAACAAATTCATAAGTCTATCTCCCACACATCGAATAATTTAATCACCATAATAGGGTTTAGAAGGAGCTCATACTTACGGGTGACTCTACCTTCTATCTGGCATCTATCATAGGCTTTGGCATAGTCGTGGGCATTTTGATGGATGGTTAGCTAATTATAGCCACATTGCAAGATCTTATACGCAGTCCGAATCACACCATGATGCCCATCCACTAAGGATGAGTGACATGCCTCTAGAATGCTTATCATTTCGACCTCAAGAACATATCAATGAATAATCCCATCTGTACATATGTGAAATAAGTATGGATCATCCTACAAAAACTTCCTCACATCAAGCATGAACTTTCGACGTTGGTAAGTGATATGTTGTCAAATTACAATACATTTGGTGCCTGACTAGGGATTTTGCAAGTTCACAATGCGACTTTTTATGGTTCTTATGTGTTTTTGTATTGTTACTGTAGAAAATGTAGGATGGCATGATTTTGAGAGAAAGTTGTAGATTTTGCTGAAATACGAGACACATGAGCCTGCCTACGAGTCGTAGCCCAAGCTACGAGTCGTAGGATGATCTCTTAGCATGAAATAGAGAACAAAAATCAGAAATCTGCTAAGTGGAGGTTATCCCTATGAGGCCACTCTACAAGTCATAGGTCACCCTACGACTCGTATAAATGGGTCCGTAGCAAGAAACAAAGAGCCAAAAATTTGGAACAGGAATTGAAGGCCTAAACTACGACAGGAGCATACGAGTCGTAGTCCAAGCAACGACTCATACCAGTAGATCATAACAGTCAAGTCCAAAATTCTAAGGGATGACTACGACATCCCGATTATGACTCATAGGTCACCCTACGAGTCGTACCTGTGTAACGTACCTTCTACCAGCTATCTTTTCTATTTAATTTTTAGGGTATTTTTATAACTAGTATAAATAGGTAATGTTAGATTTTCTTTCTGTCACGCCCCAAAGCCTGGTTAGGGCGGACTGGCACCCGTTGCCGATAAGGCTCGGGAGAACCAACTTATATCTA
>JAOTQR010140063.1:0-20735 GCA_025774065.1 Solanum ossicruentum | reverse complement strand
GGATATTGCTCCATAGCTACAGGACTTCAATGCCAAAGATTATCAGTGGAACCAATATCGACTAAACCCCATGGCTAATGGAGGTTATTAGAGCTATTGTGTTACTGCAGCTATCGACTGACACAAAGTTCATGGTTTCAAGTGGGTTGCTTCAGATGTCGCATAGACATGTGTTATTCACGGGCCTACCATCAGAGGATCTGCATAGTCATCTACACAAAGTTACGTTAGTCTGCGAGTGTGTGATAGAAACAAAGAATCTATCTATGGATGTTGTGGGACTTCATGTCTTTCCATTGTTTCTTATAGGCAAAGTAGCAATATGGCTATCTGAGCTCCTGCAGAGTTTGATCACCAGTTAGGCTAAGTTGCAGAAGGTCTTTTTAGAGAGGTATTTTCCGAGATCGATGAAGCTCAATTTGAATGACCAAATCTACAACTTTGAACAACTTCCTAATGACTCGATCAGCACTACATGGGAGCTGTTCACAAAGTGCTTGAGGAGTGTCCGGACCATAAAATTATTGATGATGCCTTGATGGAGATCTTCTACTATGCCCTAGATAAGAATAGTCAAGCCTGTGCCGATACCATTGTAGGGGGCATGTTCTTAGATCAACTATTTGGAAGGATCTAACAGGATGGAAAGGGTAGTCAAGATTAATTGTGCATAGGGGCAAAATAATGGGGCATCTACCAAAACTTCATGCACTATCAGTATTTGTTCAGAGCAAACTAAAATAAATGAAGAAATTATCCGAGAGCTCACCCGAATCCGTACAGGTATGAAGTTGATGATGAAGCAGAATTAGGAATGAGTTAATGTAGTTGTTCATCAACCTTCGTAAGCACCCCTATATGATGATCCCTACTATATGGAGGATACTTGCTTCATTGTTGATCAGATAGGGGGTTTCCAAACAATCGTCCAAGGGTCCAATCAGAACTATTGCCGCCAAGGTCAAGGAAACCAAGGTTGGAACTATAATCGAGATGGAGCTTTCAGAGACAACCACAGAGGTTATATAATAGGAATCAGTACCAAGACAGAGATGTAGATTGGGGCTACCGAGATTGATCCAGAAATGGTCCTTATGTTCCACCACACAACCACGACACTAGTGCTAATAGTTCCAGAGTTGAGGAGATATTTGACCACCTGTTGAGGAAAGTTGAGACATAGGATAAGACTCTGAGGGGGATGAAATCTAACATTTCCAGCATAAATTAGAAAATCAAGTCTCTTTTTGTTTCTTTTAAATAGCTTGAGCAATAGTTTGGTCAAGTGTCGACTCCATGAAATCAGCTTCAGAAAGGTACACAACCTAGCAACATAGTCAGAACCCAAAGAATGAAGGGCAGTGCATGGCTGTTACTACTCATGGTGGAAAAAGTACCATTGATCCTCCCATGATATTAGATGAGGATGATGTATGAGAGGAGACAGTGATGTCGAAGATGCAGATACCAGAGATGATCATGGCAAGGATGGGATATGTGATGTTGTAAATGCACCACAAAAGCTAAAGCCCATTCCTAGGCCTCCTTATCCCTTCTCTTAGAGGAAGGAGGTGAAGGGCAAGTTCAAGCACTTTCTCTTTATGTTAAAATAGATCAGGCGTTGGAGAAGATGCCTGGTTATGAAAAGTTCATGAAGGACCTGGTTATGAAGAAGTGCAAAGTGACTCAGGAGCTCTCCCAAGAGCTTCAACATTGTAGTGCAATTGTTATGTGGTCCTTGTTTAAAAGCGAGAAGATCCAGGCACTTTTACTATATCTGAGCCCTTGGAGATGTGGAGTTCGCAAGGGCATTGTGTGATCTCGGTGCCAGCATAAATCTAATGCCCCTTGCAAACTGCAAGAGGTTAGGAGTGGGAGCCCCTACTCTGATGAGCATGTAGTTGTTAATGGCTAATCGCACGGTGAAGAAGCCTATGGGGATACTTTATGATGTGCTTGTTAAAGTTGAAAAATTCATATTCCCTGTAGACTTTGTGATCCTAGATTGTGAAGTTGACTTGGACGTCCCAATCATCTTGGGAAGGCCATTCCTAGCCACTAGTTGAGCACTAGTGGATATGGAAGTTGGTCAACTCAGGTTTAGATTGAACGATGATGAAGTTGTCCTAAATATCTATCAGTCAATGAAGAGGCCAAATGATCTGAAGAATGAGGTTTGGGCACTTGGTGAAGTCTGAGAAACCAAGTTATACAAGTCGTGTCGCGATAATAAATCAGAGACTACTTTGGAGGCAACCCAAGGTTTTTGATGTAATCGTTGTAGTTGTAGCTTTGTTCTTAGTTTTTGGACTCGTAGGTAGTTTACTTTCTCGCATTTTAGTTGTAATTTTTGACATTGGGCTGGTTGCATATAGGGCAACAATGTGTTCTATGAATAATGTCTAAGTACATGTCTAAAACATCTATCCTTGGATGAAAAGGCAGCAAAAGTGCCTCTACAAATGGTTCTACGAGCCTTATATCTACAACCCGTACACCATCTCATAGACACTTCTAGTAAGAAACCAGTAATGCACTCCAGTCTACAAGCCAACTTTATGGCCCATAGATAAAACTACGGGTCATGAATATGGCTCGTGACTCCAGGTAAGTTTTTTAAGTTTCTAACCAAGTGTTGGGGTTTCTACGACCAACTCTATGAGTCATAGTTTAATCTTTGACTCATAGACTGCTCCATGAAACCCATTCCTCAAATAAAGGGATCTGGACCTTCTACGAAACCATGATTTATGAGCCATGAAACACTTTACAGCCCGTAATCGGGGTTTAGTAGAGTCTGGGCCCATTAATTTTGATCAACCCAGTTAGCCTATAAATAATAGGGTCAAAATATTTTGACCCTATTTGTGCCCTAAATTACGAATCAGACCCAGCTAACCCCTACCCCACCTTTTTCGACCACCGCAAAGAGTCACCCCCACAAGTTTTTGACAAGTTTTTCGGTAAGCCTTAGGGTTTCATCATCCCATTTCTTCCTTCAATTTCTACGATTTAATCACTCAATTTGGTAAGTTTTCGATCTTTAAAATACCCTTTAATTTACCAATTATTGTGTGATTAGATTGAACTAAAATTATGAGTGCAATTGATATGTTTGAACATGTGTTTAGGAAGGAATTGGTATGTTTGCATAGTTTATGTGCTTGGAATGACGTGATTGAAAACTATGTGATCACATACCGTTTGAAATAAATTGATTGTGTGCATTGAAAATTCGATTTGTGATGGCATTTGTTGTGATTTTAATGTTGATTCATTCAAACGGGCTCGGTAGGTTTGGGAAAGCATGCTTAATGATTTTCGATGGGGTATTTGTGCAAATTATCAAGCGAGGGTGCTGGGTATTTTTACATGAATCTTGTAGAGTGTTTGTGTATTGCTTCAATGCTAATAGAATAGTTTGACAAAGTTGCATGGGACTGTATTGATAGACTTAGAAACTCTGGTGACTGAGTTTTCTGGTCTACGAAGGTCTCTTACGGCCCGTGAAACTTTCCACAAGCCGTAATTGCCAATCATATGAAATTCCAGAAACCTGATGTTTCTTAGAACCCAGACGAGACATTCTACGAGTCATAGATTACTTTACAGCTCGTAGGTAGGTCTCGTGGATCCCTCTCTGCAAAAGATTTAGACACTAGAATCCTCTATGACTCGTAGACCTTTTTAAGAGTCATACCTACTCTCGTAGATGCCTTTCCAGTAAACAATTATTGTGGATATTGTTTCTTTGAGAGCCTTCTATGTCCCATAGTTTTCACTATGGCCCGTAGAGGTTCTTTCATAGACCCCTCTGTAATCAAGTCTGATAAATTCTTCCTTCTCGTTTCTTGATCTATGGGGCTAACTATTATGTGTAAAATGTGTATGTTTCAGGTAGTATGGCCCCAAAGCAAAGACGTGAGGACATTAAAGCCATATAGAGGAGGCTTAGAGATAAGACCTCTGAGCAAGAGGAGACCCCGTGGTTATTGGATCACTTAAGTAGCTCAGCGTCCGACCTGACTTGGAGGCTGATTGACCATAGACACAAGCTATCACAAGACTGTGGCATACCAAGACCCAGTCCATTGTTGTTCGCACTCCCCAGTCTGAAGAGGGAGGCTACAACAATAGCAGCTCCATCCAGATGACTCCGTCTGGAGAGAAGTCAGACTCAGAATCAGGATCCAGCGATGAGTCGAAGACAGAGTCCTGTAATACACCACCATAAACATCACCATCACTTTTAGATCTTCTCAGCGGTTGGTGATGGGTTGTGGGCATACGAACATCTATACAGAGGGTGTGGAGTAATGAGCGAGGCAAACCAACCCGCTTTATTTATGAGGAGACCCCGATCATCTCCTCTGGTTTAGATAGTGTCCCTGGTCTCTAGGACACGATCGACAGATATGGGCTCTAGTGGTTGACCAAACCACTAGAGAGGTATTCCTCGACCATAGTATGGGAGTTCTACGCATCGTATGCAGCCACAATTCTTAGCACTCTTCCCAATGGGAAGAAGCCCCTCGCTTAGCCCAGACTGACACAGACTAGAGTGAGGAGCCGGCAGGTGGACATTTCAGAGACCACTATCCATCGCATATTATTTAGGCCCGAGTTCCCAGGCCCCATATCCACATATAGTTTGACTACAAAGTGGGATAGACCAGAGACTTGGGTCTGATAAGAGACCAGTGCAGCAAAGCCAGCTTGATAAGATGGGTGGCCAATTTGACTGTTGAGCAGGACCCGAAGCTTGTATGGGTAGCCACTCATATGGAGCCTATTGGGAAGGCTTCTCTCAGTTTTCCTGCCAAATTTTGGTGGGCCATTATGAGGTCACGGATCTGGCTGATGCTTGCAAATAACACATTGACACCAGAGCGTTCAGTTCTAGTTGCCAGCATCTTGGCTGGCTATGAGATAGATTGGGCTAGCCTCATCGCAAAGCAGATCCACGAGACATCCTTCAAAAGGTCTACCTCCATCCCTTTCCCATCCTTGATCTATAGAGTCTGTCTAGAGTCGAGGGTAGAGAGTCTACAACAGTTGGACTCACTGATTAAGGTCCAGTGCACTTTAGATGCCAACCTGATTAAGGCTGAGAAGAACCCAATGGCACTCCGACGAGCACTATGCCAGCTAGCTCCTATGCCAGAGATATTTTCATGACCCAAGCCTAGGGCCTAGATGTGACACGGCTCATCGGGAACCCCAAGGGAACCCCAAGCAAGACTCTTAACATATCATTGCACATCCTCGGTCGCGAAAGCAGTAAAATACAACAAGAGATAGTAAATAGGGTTAAACGGGGCTAAGGGACAACTTTCATATCATAAATATCAAGAGTCCAGAGAGAGTCAAGCTCATAGTATTATACATAACATGTCCAAAAACACCTCTAACCATAGAACTTAGCGGGGACTGACACGCAACCGGGCTCACCCTTATAGTCAAGTACATAATAAAAGAAAAGGGAGTCTTTATACATATCATAGATTAAAGTTAACATCCCTGAAGTGGATGACTCACCAACTAGCTTTGAGAGAGAGACCGTACTAGCCACGTAGAGGAGGATGATCAAGCGGGGATCCAGTTCCTACATAGTGACATCATGTAGGCATAGAGTATGCTTCAGTACATTTGAATATACTATGTAAGATGCAACAAGAGATAAGCAACATAATCAAAATGGATAAGCATAGGCATGAGTAGCATATAACGACATGGCATGCATGGAAGATGCTTGAAGTAAATCGTGCTTACATAGAACATTATACTTTTGCAAGGGGAGACCATTAATAGTGAATATCCAAGGCCTACTACCCCCTTGGAGAGGCGAATGAGCTATAAACCCCTCAAAATGGTTGATGAGGTACAAATCCCACAACATGGTTGATGAGGTACAAACCCCTCGACATGGTTATCAAGGTACAAACCCCTCGATTCGATTTCACGGGCCTACCACCTTCCCAGTGAGGCGATCTAGGTACCAACCCCTCAACATGGTTACTAGGGCCTACAACCCCCTGAGGGAGGCTTTGTCAATTCCAAATACTATAGAGATAATATCATATACACACGTTCCTTTCATCGTCATATAGTCATTCAACTCATAAGACATGCATTAGACCTTCAATTCCTCAAGAAATCATAACCAGACATTTTATCAAACACTTGTGGGTGTGTAGTGCTAGTGTAAAACCATGCAATTCAAGATTGTAATCATTCTAGAAAATTTAATGTAAAACCATCAATAGATACTTGGTAACACCCTCTAGGAACATACATCAAAACCCTTCATTAAATCTCTCACGACCCAAGCCAAGGGCCTAGACATGACACGACAAATGGGGAACCCAAAGGAACCCCAAACAAGCCTCTTAACTTGTCATTACATATCATTGATCGCAGAAGCACATAAGAGACATAAGAGAGTAAGAATAGGGCAAAGGGACTACTAAGGGGAAAGCTTGCATAACATCATAAACAATAGAAAAAGTGTCAAGCTCATATCATAGATACATAACATGTCCAACAAATACCTCTAATACATAGATAAGAGCGGGAACCAAGATAAAGCAATCGGGTTCACCCTCATAGTCAAAATAGAACATAAAAAAGAATGTCTCAATACATAATACGAACAACATAGACTAAGGTCCCCGAAGTGAAGGACTCACCAACTAGCTTGAGTAGTACGGAACTAGCCATGTGGAGGAGGAGGATGATCCACTTGGGCACCAGTTCCTACATGGTGATATCATGTATGCAAGAGTATCCATTAGTACGTTTGAATGTACTAAGTATGTAGGATGCAATACAACAATACAGGCATAATAATCAAAATGTATAACGATAGTCAATAGGCATAATATAACAATATGGCATGTATGATCAAAGCATAAGTAAAACATGCTTAAGTAACTCATGCTCATTTAGGATATCATATGTGTAGAAGAGACCAAGCAAGATTTCCAAAGTACAAACCCCTTGGTAGGTTGGTGATGATGCTGCCCCATTACTTAGGCAGTGAGGTACAAACCCCTCACTAGGTTGGTGATGATGCCGCCCCATCACCTTGGTGGAGAAGTACAAACCCTTCACTAGGTTGGTAAGTACAAGACTCCATCTAGGTTGGTGATGAAGTCGCCCCATCATTAGGGCAAGAAGTACAAAATAGATTGATGAGTACAAACCCCCATCTTGGTTATCCGGGTTCTTAGTCCCCCCGGATTAGGCATGATCTAATGCAACACTCTATATTATCATATACCTAAGCTCATTTCATCACATATAGTCAATCACATCATATCGCATGCTTTAGACCTTCAATTCCTCAAGAAATCATAACCGGACATTTTATCAAACACTTAGAGGGTGTGTAATGCTAGTATAGAACCATGAAATATAGAGATGAAATCATGTGAGAAAATCCTTTGTAAAGCCATCAATCAATATCTTGCAACACCCATAAGCAACATACATCAAAACCCCCCTCAAATGTTACAATAGATCAAAGATTTATAGCTCAAAACATAGCAAAACAGTCACAATTTCACACAGGTTTAACACAGTGTGCAGTGAATTTTATAATAAGCAAGACCCATTTGTAAATTAACTTTAAATCATGCAATTTGAGAAAGAGGAGGCTTGGGTATTATGGGTGAAAGGAACCCATAAAGAAACCCACATACCTTAGCTTGGAGATGAACTTAGTGAAGATTGGAGATGGAGACTTGAAGCTTCAAGAAGAACCTTGAAGGAAAACCTTAGTTCCAGATGAGGCCTTTGAGCCTTGAATTTAGGAGTAAAAGTATGGCTAAGTGTTTGAGTGAGTATTGGGGAATGTTTAGGATGATATGAGGGTGAAATATGGCTAAGTATAGGTAAAAACACGTTTAGGAATACTTAGACCCAAGACCTAGAAGTCTTGCACCGAACTAAAAAAATAGGCACCTTTTTACACATAGCGATGCAGATTCCTCTTTGGAATTCGCACTTTGAAAAATTATATTTGCTAATCTTTCGCTCATAAATAGGGTTTAGGCCCTTTTCCCCCTAAGTTACCCTCTGAACAAGAATATGAAGCTGAATTTTCGATATTGCGCATGGCTTTTGAGATATATGAAATTTAAAGTAACGAGCATTCCGAGGTACATTTTCGAACACTTTTTGGGGTCATTTCAAAATCTCACAATAGATCTTAGATTCATAGCTCAAAATATGCTCAACAAATAATAATCTCATGAAACCCCAACATAGTGTGCAGTGAAATTTATAATAAGTAAGACATGAGTAAATCAACTTTAGATCATGCAACTTTAGGTAAAAAGAAGCTTGGCATCATGGGTGAAAGGAACCCATGAAAGAAACCCACATACCTTGACTTTGGAGAATTCTTGAAGAAGTTTGGAGATGGAGACTTGAAGCTTGAATGAGAACCTTAAGATCCGACTGAGTTTTGGGACTTGAAATTTAGAGATGAAATATTGTCTGTGTTTGAGTGAGTATTTTGGAATATCTTGGATGATATGATGGTGAAATAAGGCTAAGCATAGGTATTTTCACACATGGAAACACTTAGGCCTAAGACCCAAAAGCCTTAGACAGGACAAGAAAAATTGTACACAAAATGAACTGAGGCGCGAAAAGCTCACTTGAAATCGCATTTTTTTTGTTTTCAAATTTTGCTATGGTTGCTCTTAAATAGGGGTTAGACCCATTTTTCACTCAAATGAAGTCAGATTTTTGATATAACGCACATATTTTGAGAAATATAGAAATTACGATTTCAGGTACTTTCGAGACACATTTTCGGGCAGTTTTTTTGGTGTCTCTTCAGATATTCGCCCCAGAGCCCATCTCTTGAGGTTCCACCCACCAACACCACTACCGCCACTACAAAAGAGAGGCCCCTACATATAGAGATAGATAAGGAGAGGGGGCCCACTACTACTACTCCGACACCACAGGCCACTCCTACATAGACAACGCATGTAGGCATGGTTTACGTGTCCATGGTGTCCATTCAAGCCATTGCGCAGTGACTAGCCTACTTGAGTCTTAGTTTTATCAATTAGTTTAGCAGATCAAGCATTGGGTCTGCCAGGCAATTACGGATTCAGAGGGTCTAGTGCAAGCATACACGGTCACTACTTTTCAGGATCGACTTCCAGCCGTGGATGACCCATTGATGCCTTCAAGTTGAGGGGGCAGTAGAGCCTGAGCACAGCACAACCAGAAGATATAGTGGCCCTATAGACGAGATCCAGCAGCTCCAAGCCAACATGGCAGCAGCCTTGGCCGCATCAGCAACATTCCCATAGACTGCACCCTCGGTGTTGCTTGGCGAACTTAGTCACTCCTGAGGAGCTTACATAACTTTCCCATGGGAAGAGGCCCTACACTGATGATGATCCAGATATAGTGCAGTTGCATGCGAGGTAGATAGAGAAGGAGGAGCTACAACTTCTCTTGAGCAAGTCGAGGTAGGATGAGGAGATACAACAGGCTCATGAGCTCGTGCAGGTGAGGATGCTGGCCACTCCGGACATATTTCTAGCACTGAGGAGGCCACCATGCAGGTTAAGGGTAGCCAGACTCAGCCACACACTGGTGCTTAGGCGCCCAGGTATGTTTTTTGGCCCCGGTACTTTATTTTCTATTTTTTGTGTGCATTGAGGACGATACACCTTTTTTCGATGGATTATGGGTAGTTATTGGCCTTAGTGTAGTCTGAGTAACCTTGACCTACAACTATTCCAATTTTTGAATCTTAGGGGTCTTCTTGCATGTGTTCTTTTTCCCCATGGATATTTAATTTTTGTTGAACCGGCATGTTTAGTATGTTTAGGTAGTATTGGTAGCATATAGTATTGATATCTGTACCATATATGTGTTTTCGTACTTTTTTGTGAAAAATGATATCCGCCAAAATTTTCACTAGATAGTCTAAATAGGAACCAAGCATGTTTTAACTATGTTCAGTGCTTATAAATGAGGATAAATTGAGATGAAAAGCATGATTTGCGAGTCTTCGTTGATAGTGTAATCAGTGTCATGTGATTATGAGCTTAAGTTGCTAATTCATGTATTATGTTTCAATTCAGAGTTTCCCCTGTTACTCTAATTTAGACTGTAGGTTAGTTAGTTATTAAAGATTTTAGGCCATTGTTCATAACAGTCCACTTAGCCTAAATGACCGACCAAATGTGTGCAATATCCCTTGATCCTAATGTTTGAGCCTGACATGCACCTTTTCTTGGTAAAAACCTAAGTGACCTAGCCTTATTAGATTTAAAATCCTAAAATTGACCCTGATCCTTCCTTGAACATTGTGCACCTTGACTAAGACAAAAAACCTAAGTTGAGAGTGGCTACTAATAGTGGCCCTAGTTCCAAAGTTGGATAATGTGCACCTCAACTCAGGCCAAAAGCCTAAGTTGTGGGTGGATAGTGTAAGAATAAAACACAAAATGAGGGGGAAAGTTAATGATCCATGGAAAGGGAGAAAACATTGTGTACTAGGTTCAAGGAAAAGAGTGATGCCTTAATTATGAACTACAAAGAAAAATGAAGTACAAATATAAGCAAAAGGCTAAAAAAATGAAAATAAGGCACCCAGAAAATCTTGAAATAGGAGAAAGGGAGAATGGAATGGAAGGTAAGAGTGTTGGTAGGGAATAAGTGTAGAAAAACACAATGTGGCCTTTAGTCACTCTGTTCCCAAAATATCATACCAAAGCTCCCCTGAACCTACGTTACAAGCCTGTAAAGTCCTAGTGATCCTAGTCCAAGTAGTCAAAGGTCTTAGTCATGAGTATAGGGGCAAGCTTATGGTATTGAGCATGATATTGAAATGTCTTTTGTAAGAGTGAGTGATTTTGCATAGTCCCAAGGATATACATTAAAAAATCATTGTGAGTGACTTCTTTTTGTGAGCCCATTTGCATTGCAATGTTAACATTAGACTCATTCATTGATTGTGGCTTATTGATAGTTACTTATCATAGTTGCATTGTCACATGCATTGATCTGTGTTGGTTTGCTTGATAGCTATCTGATTGTGTTTTGAAAAGTGGTGTGGGTATTTGTTCTTAAGCTTGATGAGATGTATGTCATTAGATTGAGGTCTGTGTCTTACGATGCTACTTATATAGATTGAGTCTGTCGCTTGAGGACAAGCAATAACTTTAAGTTGAGGGAGTTGATGTGCTATCAAAATACACCACTTTTGATACTTAAAACTTAGGATTTCTGTTCTCAATGTGATGTTAGTAGGTTTGATGTGTTTTTATATTCATTTTGAAGGATTTCTGTCACAAGCCAGGCCTAGGGCCTAGACGTGACATGGTGAATGGAAACCCGAAGGGATTCCAAAAATAGCCTCTTAACCATGCATGTCACATCCTTGGTTTTGCAGAAGTAGAGAAATAAGCACATAACATATAACTTATAACTGAAGCATGGCTTTAGGCTCACGCTATGGGGATGTTATAGGGAAGGGGATTTGCATGAACCACATAGCAAATAAATCTAAGGGCCGATAAGTATGACTCACGATATGGGGGCATTTTGGGACTTGGGACTTCCATCACATCCATTCACATACGACAAACATAGAAGGGAAAAAGGGACTAAGGGAAGTCTTCACTATTTGATTACAAAGCATAGATGACACCAACATGAGTGGCATGTACCCCTCAAGACCATTCACAAGGAGTGAAGCAAAAGGCCTCCAAGACCTACAAGCAATGTTCATGAAAAAAGAAGCATTAGAGGAGCTTGAGGCTCACCAAAGAAAGGCTTATTATGTGTGGAAGGTCTATTAAGGTGAGGAGAAGGAAGAAAAGAGGTCATGTGTGCAAATTGCATTTACTTGAATTCAAGGATTTGAAAAGAATATAACCAGACAACGCCCTTACTCATTAAGGGTACAATTTTAAAGAAAATGTCTTCTTTTATTTACTTAGTATAAATAGTCTTATTTTAGCATTTGGAAGACAGACTATGCCGAATATTGAATTCTCAAATTGTAGTATCTTCTTAGTGAGCAATTAGGGTTAACTCTTAGAATTGTTAGTTGACTTATTTGCTTGATTAATTAAAGGTTGCACATTTGTGGTTCTTAGTTTCCCTTAATTTTTCTTGCTAGGGTTTTATTTGAGTTGTTGAAATCAATTGGGAGGTGAGGGTTTTAGTCCCTTGTTGCCCATAATTTCAATAGTTTGAATTTAATCTACATATTCTTTTATTTTGTTCCCTTTTCCCTTCCTTTCTTGTTTGATCATTATCATTTGGTATCAAGAGCTTAGGTTTAGGTTTGTTTTCACAAATCTAGGTCTTGGAATTTTGATCTAATCAAAAATTAAAAAAATCCAAAAAAATCAAAATTATTTTTATTTGATTTGTTGTTTTTTTACAGTAGATTCTTGTTTACTAGTGATTTTTGATCCTAAATCTCAAGTTTCATTCAATTTGGAGTTGTGGAAACGAAGTTGCCATTGAAGAATTTTGAGCATTCAAACTTCTTAAATTTTGAAAGTGGGTTCTTTTGATTGAGAAGTAATTAAGGTTATTAATCATTGGGGTTTGTTCTCTATGTCAAGGGGAAGCTGTCACGACCAAAGACTAGAGCCTAGATGTGACACGACGAATGGGAAGCCCAAAGGCAACCCAAACAGGCCTCTTAGCATATCATTTGCACATCCTTGGTTTCGCGAAAATAAGAAAAGATAAATAAGCACATAGCAAATAATTTCTAAGGGAAGCGGGGCTTTGGACTCACGCTATGGGGATGTTATAGGGAAGAGGATAAATATGAATCACATAGCAAATAAGTCTAAGGGGCAGGTAAGTATGACTTATGCTATGGGGGCATTTAGGGACTTGGAACTTTCATCACTTTCCACCATAATCGATAGCATCAAATAGCACCACATCAGGGGTCTAAGGGATAAGTCTCCATGAAATCTCAACATCAAATTATAGGTACATAGCGTAGTATCCAACAACACCTCTAGGCATGAATAGGACGGGGGCCAAGACATGTTGAAGGCTCACCTTCAAACTAGAAAGTAAAGTGGAATAAAGTCTCAACATGAGTAAGATAGAAGTAGGATATTGTCCCCCAACTAGAGGACTCACCACAAACAAAATCTTCACAAGTCCAACTTGGCACATGGAGGATATCGAGGAGCACCGGTCCCTACATGGTGAAATCATGTAGGCCTATGTGTTAGTACTTGGAATGTAATAAGTATGTGGGATGCAATGCAAAAAGGGAAGCAAGCCAAAGTAATCAAAATGCATAAACATAATCAAAGACTTAAGCTCAATATGCCATGCATGATCAATGCTTAAGGTAAAACTTATGTGGAGGTAATCATACTTGCATAACTCATAAAAAGCATAAATCAAGTGGTACGAATAGCTCGTCCATATAACTCGTACTAGAGGGTGAGAAATATTGCATAGGTCATAATAATAAAGAACCATCATAAATCATTATAAGAGAATATCTTGGGGACATGAGAGGGACACGATATAAGGAAAATCATGGATCAAGAATGACATATACCATAAAGATTTGGGGAGTTCATAAAAGATAGGGATAAATACAAGGTGTCATACATAACTAAAGTATTAATATTCTTGGGTGAAAAATACATCACTTTACATTAAAGCATATTTTATTATGCAAGGAACATTGGCAATCATAATGGAGAATCACACTTGTAGAAATCATCATGTACCTTTAGGGAAAAAACCTTTTGAATTTGTGAAACAAAGAATCATAGGAACATTAAATCAGCTTCGGACTTAACAAAAAGGAACTATTTAATCATCAGAAGAGGGAAAACTTAGACCATAAGAAGAACTTGAGCATGTGAGAGAGCAACCTTTAACCGACATATACCATGTGAGCTAAGCCATGAAGTCCCGATGCTTTCCCTACTCTAGAGGAAAGGGGGAAGTCATTTGCCAAGGAGAACTCCTAGGGTGCCTAAGTGGATCCACAATCCACTATCGATTGGTCTAGAAATCAACCTCTACTAGTGGGTGATTCCTATTTCCTACTGTGGCATGTAGTTAGGGATCAATGGAATTTTACTAACGGTCTCACGTCTCTTCTAATGGGGAGCCTCCACATCCATCCCAAGGTCCACTTATTGCTAAGTAAACTCTCACAGAATAATCATAGAGAGGAATCATGAAATTCATTAGTGGAGAGGTATTCCACTAACCTATCCCACAAGCCTTGTAAAACAATAGAGGGAAATTCTACTAACCCATCCCATAAACATTTAGAATATTAATCATCATCATAAGGATAGCTCCTATATCTTGGCTAAGCCTCTACTATCGGCTAGCATCATAATCTTGGCTAAGCCTCTACTATCGGCTAGCATCGTAATCTTGGCTAAGCCTCTACTATTGGCTAGCATTGTCATCATATCCCTCTACTAGCGGGTCATCATTTCATATCCCTCTATTAATGGGTCACTTAGTCTCATGATCATAACTAGGTGGAGACTCACATTTCATTTATTCATTCATGCTAAACTTCACAAGACTAGTCCCATTGGACATATAAACATGAGGGTAATCATGATGACATACACAACTTATATAACATAACATCATAAGGAGGGTTTTAGAATAACACGTAGCTTTCATAATATCTCTATGAATTTCACATAATACTTGATATACCTCATCCTCTATGACATTCATGAACTAGCATACACATAGTGAATCCTTTTCATTATTCATAAGAAACTTTTCATAAGTCCAGAATAAACATAGATTGTCTCATAAGCCTTCATTTCTCCTTATTTAGACATCATACTTCAAGACATATAATGAGTATCATCAATTTAAATCATTCTGAAACAACCCATCTCAATCATATATATCATCTTTCAAAACATGGACATGGAAACATGAAATTCATCTCATACAATCCTCAACTCCATAGTGTCTCATGGTATCATAACATTTATAGCTTTCAAAATATCATAAACTAGGTCGTCAAACCATCATATCATAATATCAGATAAAAAGGTTTCATATCATTCTTAACATTTATAATATTCTCATAAACTCATAGCATGCTTAATTTCCCTTCAACATCAACAACATCCATAACTCACATGTGCTACCATAAGCCTTCATCATATAAGAGATTTGCCACATAACTTAGTCAAAACATGTTGAGTATATTTATTGATGCATAAAATCATAGGATTCAAGAATAAGGAACATGAGAGGGGTAAATTAAAGTCATTTAGGAAGTCCTTCAAACAACCCAACAACATACTTGAAAAACCCCAATTTGGGCATCATGAAAACCATTCAAATATTCATAATATGTTAGAGTCTTTCAAGATGACATAGCTTACAAAGCTTTAATGTAGTAACATATCATAATACCAATCACTAGTAGGAGCCCATGCATTAATGACCAACAAATTTTCAACATATTACATGTAATGGAGTGATAATAAAAAGTACCCACAAAGAATTAGTCACTAGAATCAAAAAATTTGATTAAAATAGTTTTGAGGCTCCATGGGTGAAAGGACCCATGGATGAAAACCCACATACCTTAAAACTTAGAGTTTCTTGAACAAAACCTTGGTGAGAACTTGGGGCTTGACTTGGTTTTCTTGAATCCAATAAAACTTCTTAAAATTCTTGAGAATTGATGGAGAATTTGATGAAGATTAGAGATGAATTTGAGAGGTTTTCAGTGAATTTTGGAGTTGAAAAATGGGTAAAGATGAGGGTTGCATGTAAATATAGACGTTGGTTAATTAACCAATTGTCCTTGCGTGAGAAAGGGAGTTTTTGACCTATGGCACATCCAATCCGCATCGCGCCACTGCTTGTAAAATTTCACCAAAAAAGTTCAAATTTGCGAAATTCTGCACAAATTTTGAGATATTCAATAAAAATGCATCATAGGATCTTTCCGAGCTATGTTGAGGGGTCTTTCAATATCCTCCCTCTCACCTTGGGAACACTCATCCCCGAATGTGAATAGAGATAGCATGAATAGAATGGAACATCTATAAACTCCTTACTAAAAAAATAATGCAAATTTATTGTTTTCGTGCAACTTTCAAAGTCTCTATAATGGAAATCATTTTTAAATGCATGAGTAGCACATTTTCATAATTTCACATGAAACTTCAATCAACTCTCTTCATGAGCATGCATGCATAATAAATAACATGTCAAGACAAGATAAATGATGTATGAGAATAAACATGAACTACCATTGTTACCAATATGTCAACACAACCACTTATCAACCATAGCATCACCACTTACGAAACCACTTAGTACCAACCATCTCCCTATTCAAGGAAACACATACATGTCGGGTATAGTGTTTATAGGCTCTCTCTTTTCCTTCCTAGCAGCCACCAGGCTATCCCTTCTCTTGTGCCCTAATTCACCATACTCAAAGTAACCATATTGACCCACTATCATTAGTAAGAGGAATACCTTAGGTACTTCTAATGGCATGACATGGATCATAATGAAGAGAAACATTTCCCAAAACACCTCATAGAATCCATAGTTGTGGTATGCTTCACAACCATGGACAAGACTCTACTCGATGCGTTGTGTTGGATGACCAAGAACCATTTATAAACCTAGTGCTCTGATACCAAGCTTGTCATGACCGAAGAATAGGGCCTAGACGTGACACGGCGAATGGAAACCCGAAGGCAACCCAAACAAACCTCTTAACATATCATTTGCACATCCTTAGTTTTTTGAAAATAATAAAAGATAAATAAACACATAGAAAATAATTTCTAAGGGAAGCAGAGGTTTGGACTCACATGGACAACCACTACTTGCAAAATTTCACTGAAAATTTTTTTTTGGCACGGATAAAATATCCCTTGTAGATAACCATTTCCCCATCGATTTTTCCCTCTGAACAAGAATATGAGGTTAGATTTGCAAAATTTTGCACGGATTTTAAGATATTAAAAAAATACATCATAGGGTCTTTTCGAGCTACGTTGAGGGGTGTTTCAGAAGATAATCCTAGATTTTGATCCATTTTCGAGTTGATTTGAAGGTGTTGGGATTTAGTGTGTGTTCTTGAAGAAGAAGTAGATAAAAAGATACATTTGATCTACTTTTTCAAGTCAAAGTTGGTCAAAGGTATTTGTTGGACCTTAGTGGAAATTTGAAAAAGAAAAAAAATTAAATTTTTTGTAAAAATAAAAAAAATTCCACGTCAGAGCCAACTCAGCATCAAGCAGTGAGTCAGCAACGTTCATCACTCCAAATGCGCCACGTGGTGCATGAAGCCTAGTTTCAGAGAGTAAAACTCTGCAGGTTTTTCTTACCTCAAAATATTTCTATATATGGGATGTTTTGGGGGGATAAATTTTTTTAAATGTCCAAATGACGTGATTCTTTTTTTAAATTTTTTTGTGCTCCGATTCCCCAACTATTTAGCAAGTAATTAACATATTTAACTACTTGTTAAGTAGTTTAAATCATCAAACATCAAATCAAACCTCTTTCAAGTCATGACCACCTTAAGACTTTCAAAATTTTTTTGAAGTGTCCAAACTTAATTCTTCTTCTTTGTCACTCATCTTTCATTCATTCCTCAACTATTTAACAACTAATTAACATATTTAATTACTTGTTAACTAGCTTCAGAGCATTAAATTTGTCACGATCCAAGCCTAGGGCCTACACGTGATACGGCGAATGGGAACCCGAAGGGACCTAAACGAGCCTCTTAGCATATCAATCACAGATCCTTGGTCACGGAAGTAACGTAAACAACAACAAGAGGTATAAAACAAGAGAAGCGGAACTAAGGAACGTCTTTAATAATCATTAAAGTATAATGAGTCAACCTTATAGCATAAATACATCATAATATTTCAAGCCTAGGGCCTAGACGTGACATGGCATATGGGGAACCCGAAGGGGCCCCAAGAAAGCCTCTTAACATATCAACACACATTCTTGGTCGTGGAAGCAATAAAATATAATATGAGATCATAAATAGGGATAAACAAGGTTAAAGGACAACTTTCATATCATAAACAACATGAGTCAAGAGAGAGTCAAAGCTCATATTATACATAACATATCCAACAACACCTCTAAACATAGAACTTAGCAGGGGTAAAGACAAGCAACCAGGATCACCCTCATAGACAGGTATATAATAAAGAAAGAGAGTCGTAACACATAGCACAAGAACATAGGCATTATCCCAGAAATGGAGGACTCACCAACTACCTTGAAAGAAGTCATACTAGCCACGTGGAAGAGGATGATCAAGTGGGGCTCCGGTTCCTACATGGTAACGTCATGTAGGCATAGAGTATGTGTTAATATACTTGAATGCACTAAGTATGTAGGATACAATGCAACAATAGATAGACAACTTAGTCAAAATGCATAGTTAGGCAATAGATGAGCATATAACAATATGGCATGCATGCAAGGTGCTTTCAAGTAAATCATTCTTACATAGTACATAATACATATGTAAGAAGAGACCATGTTTATGGAACCCATAGTTTACCAAGGTACAAGCCCCTTTGGTTGGTTGGTGGATCATCCACCCAACCACCCATGGTAATTGAGGAACTAACCCCTCAATCCGGTTATCAAGGTATGAACCCCTTAATTAGTTGGTGGATAGTCACACTCTACCACCCTTGGTGATTGAGGTACTAACCCCTTAACCCAATTATCAACGCACAACCCCTTGATTGGTATCAAGGTACAAACCCCTTGACATGGTTATCCGGGCTCTTAACCCCCCAAATAAGGCATGGTCACTTTCCAACTTTATAGAGGAGAATATCATATACATACGTTCCTTTCATCATAAAGGCATTCAACTCATAAGACATACATTGATCTTTACCTCCTCAAAATACATTAACTGGACATTTTATCAAACACTTGGCGAGTGTGTAATGCTAGTATAAAATCATGCAATTAAAGAATGGAATCATGCTAGAAAATTCAGTGTGAAACCATCAATAGATACTTGGTATCACACTCAAGCAATATACATCAAAATCCTTCATCAAATCTCACAATAAATCTTAGATTCATAGCTCGAAACATGCTAAAACAATCATAATTTCTTGAAACGCCAACACGGTGTGCAATGAAACTCATAATAAGTAAGGCCCATGAGTAAATCAATTTTAAATCAAGCAATTTAGGTAAAAGGAAATTTGGGCACCATGGATGAAAGGACCAATGGTTGAAACCCACATACCTTGACTTTGGAGAGTTCTTGAAGAAGATTGGAAATGGAGACTTGAAGCTTGAATGAGACCCTTAAGATCAGGATGAGTTTTGGGACTTGGAATTTGGAGTGAAATATTTGTCAAAATGCTTGAATGAGTATTGGGAAATGTTTTATATGATATGAGGGTGAAATATGGCTAAATGTAGATATTTTACGCATGGGAACACTTAGGGCCAAGAACCAAAAGTCTTAAATCAAGATAGAAAAAAAACTGAACAAAAATACACTGCAGCGCACCCTTGGTGCGTCGCACCAGGGGTGTAGATTGCTCATTGGAATTTCCAATTTGGAAAAATGAAATTGCGATTCGTTTGCTCAAAAATTGCGGTTAGACTCATTGCCCACTCAATTTGATCCCCTGATTGAGAATATGAAGTCAGATTTTTCGATATCACGCACATATTTTGAGATATGTGGAAATTACAATTTCGGGCACTTTCGAGGCATATTTTCGGGTACTTCTTGTAGTCATTTCAATACCTCCCCCTTGGAAACATTCATCCTCAAATGTCAAAGAGACATATATGAGAAGAGTAATCATGAAGAAATCAGCCCCAACAAGAATGTAACAATACACTTAAAACACCATGATTTCAAAATCTGTGTATGATTTCGAAAATCTGACTTCATATTCTTGTTCAGGGGACAAAATTGAATGAGAAATGAGTCTAACCTGAATTTTAGAAACTGTATCCAAATTTGGAAATCCAAAGTTTGCAATTTCCAGAGAGGTATCGCGACCTAGGCGTGACGCACCAACGGCGTGTCTCTATACATTTTTGTGCTCAGTTTTGTGGTTCAGTCCAAGACTTTGGGTTCTTGGGCCTAAGCCTTCTCATACATAAAAATACCTATACTTAGTCATATTTCACCTTCATATCATACATGACATTCCCCAATACTTTCTCAAATACTTAGACTTATATTTAAACGAAATTCAAGTGTCCCAAACTCATTCAGGATCTCAAGAAACTCATTCAAGTTTCAAGCTCTCATTCAAATCTAAGTCAAGCTTATCCATGTTATTTAAGACCATCGTGGGTCCCCTACATCAACCCAAGTTCTAAGGAATTTCCATTGGCTAAGTTTTGCATAAGTACCGGTAGGAGGGTCAACTTTAAAGGGACATATCTCTTAGCACACAATGAAATGGGTAGCCCACGACCTACCAAATTAAAGCTCTTTAGATTAGCTTTCCAATGCACTTGGTTTCACTGTATTTAGAGTTCAGATGAAGAGGTTATGCATGTTTTCGTAGAACTCATCTATGTAGGTGTATATACTGGTGTTTGCCAAATTCCATTTCATTAATGGCATTTTGTATATTCAAAACTGCAACAATTACAGGGGTATCAAGTTGTTAAGTCACACTATGAAGGTATGGGAGAGAGTTGTGGAG
>JAOTQR010140015.1:0-20737 GCA_025774065.1 Solanum ossicruentum | reverse complement strand
ACTTGTACCTGCAGCATGAAATGCAGGTCCCCCGTAAGAGACATCAGTATGAGATAATGTACTGAATATATAAGACAGGAAATACTGTATATAAAGTAACCACTCAAATGAAACTATGCAGTGGTGTAAGGATAAGAGACCACCTTTCGTTATACTGTGGGATCATGTACTTTATGTTATTTTTATTACTTTACCTTTACTGTATAATTTGTGCACAATATTTAATACAAATAACTAGCTTATCAGTGGTAAATCTATACTGGGATAGGCTTTGGCTAGGCTTTTCCTTTCACCACTTGGGCTACCTCGCGTGATAGGATCAACCTAAGTGACTCTTCCATCCCTCGGGTTACCACCCATCAATAAGCACTATATTTTACTTTTATCTTTCAATTACCTTTGAGATGGTTCTTTTGGTGGTCATAATATTGGAGCTATAGGACTATAGATGAAGCATGTGACATGTAAATAATCATACAAGACAATATGACAATGAAAAGTTATGTTACACAAATAATGAAATGCGTATAAGATGAAACAACTCGTGAACTTTATTTAGCAACAAGAACCCATATAACTTGGTATCCACGTGTGTATGCAGATTTGAAGGTTACTATGTATGGGAGCATATGAACATGTGAAAGAGTGGAGACAAGGTTAATAGTTATGTCAGAGTTGGTAAGTGCCTTTATCTGCCAAGGAAGAATCTATCATGCCAAGAAATACGAAATCGAGTAGCCGTACATACCTAGCTGTACGACCTCGCTATTACCCTGAAATAACCTTCCCTTTATCAAAATATTTATCTACAATATGGTAGGTGATTAAACTAGCATTAGCAGCCAATAGATACATCTTGACAGCCCAATCTCATAAAAAACCAACACATGGGCAGCAAGCGTATAATTATAAGCCCGAGCGTATTCATTCAACCTTTCCGCCTCCAATCGTATTTTCGAATACACATTCTTATATACATATCATGTTTAGCCTATTTTAGTGCCATAACAGTCTTAAAATAACCCACAAAGTACAACATATAAATATTCTACACAACACACAAGTAGGCGGCATAACATTACGTCGTCTCGCTACATTTCAATGCCGACAATTCCAAATCTATTCTAACTTCAACCAAATTGTTCCCAAAATATTTGTACATGAAAGCAATCCTAAAGAAGTTCAAAAACATTCCTCAAAATATTTGGAGGAAGTGAGACCATAGTCCTCAATCAATCAGCCCATAATTTCTACAAACAACACACTTAGGATAACACGTTAAACTTTGATTGTTTACGTATAACCAAACAGTGCAGCGACTTTTATACATTATTACAGAACTGAAACAAATTAATAAAAGCAACCTTCTTTCATAATCAATCCAACCAAGGAGAGAAAAAGCTCCCAAATAAACAAGAAAAGTATACAACAACCCTTGGAACACATGTTGTCCAAACATTCCAGCATATACCTAACCAACATAGTCTCTTATTTTTCATGAGAAAACCATACCAAACACATAAGTATTCTTATTTACCTTTACCCTCAAGGTATAGGGCTTCTCCAAGAACCTTAAAAGTCTCCTTGTGGCTTCTTTGCAAGGCTAAGAAAGAGTAGAGAGAATTTGTGAAAGCTAATTTTTGTTCCAAGCCTAAGAATGACTTAAAGGTGCTGCTTGTAACCCTTTTTAAAGGATTACTTTGGCCAACTTTCTTTTACATTTTAGCCCTTATCTTATAAAGTTAGTAATGTACCATTTTTTTTCTTTCACTTGGGCCTTATTAAATTGCAAACTGATGGGCCTTGGCTGCCCATTTTTCCGTTTTCTCCTTACTTAGTTTGGGCCCAAATCATTAAGTAAGATATGATGTTCTTGGAGCCTTTTCCTATTCTTATTGGGCTGTAAATATGATGCTAAAGATTGGGATCAAGTTACACCCTTAACACGGACTTTATTCATTATCGGACTTAGACAAATTCGGTGTCGGGCCTCATCTCCGTTTAGCTAGCAAGTTTAAGCTAAGCAAGTAGGTGACTCACCTGCTAGCTTCCTAAGTCCTTCAAGCACCTCAATTATCTCATTTTGTTTAAGGCAGCGATCTCCTCAATTTGACTTAAAACTTGTATATACTTGACCCTCTTAAGCGTTAGATACATATATCACCCTCTAATATGAGATTCAAGTACTTCTAAAAATAGGCGCTAATTTGACAAAGTCATATCATGTTTCATTTGCATAGAACTAGTACATGTAAGATGTAGGGTGTTACATCACTATTCACTTGAGCTAATAGGCCTCCATCAGATCTTTCTTGTGCCACAATGTAGAATATCAATGGCTTTCTAGGTACGGGGGCTGCTATAACTGGAGGGTTTGCCAGATATGCTTTGATACTTTCAAAAGCTTCACTACATTGCCCCACTTGAAAGGAACACCCTTTTTCATATGATGACTGAATGGTTGACATCTTCCATCTAGATTCGAGATGAACCTCCTCAGCTAAGCTAACTTTCCTTGAAGCCTTTTTAACTCATGAATATCCCGAGGCTTAGGCATCCTTAGGATGGCATCAACTTTAGTTTGATCAATCTCTATCCCTTGATGACGCATAATAAAGCCAAGAAACTTGCCAGAAGTGACCCCAAAGGCACATTTCAATCGGTTTATCCTTAGCTAATATCTTCAGAGCAATTCAAACACCATTCTTCAAATAGTCGCCCCTTTTTCTCGACTTCACCACCAAATCATCAACATAATATTTGACTTTTTGTGGAGTAAATCATCGAATATATTCTTTATAGACCTTTGATATGTGGCACTAGTATTTTTATAGACCAAAAGGCATTACTTTGTAGCAATAGATACCTTTAAGGGTGCAAAATGTAGTGAGTTCTTCATCCTTCAGTGACATATGGATTTGGTTATAGCCAGAAGAACCATCCAAGAATGGCACTGCCTCATAACTAGTTGTAGCATCAATCATTAGCTCTGGAATGGACAGTAGGAACTTATCTTTAGGACATGCTTTGTTGAGATCTCTAAAGTCAACACAAACTCGAATTTGGCCATTCTTCTTTCTCACAGGATAAATGCTTGAAATCCACATGGGGTATTTAACTTCATGAATGAAGCATGCCTCAATGAGCTTATTGACTTCATTCTCAATCAGTGGGACCAACTCTAGCCTAAAACGTCTTTGGTCCTGCTTCACAAGACGAGCACCATTCTTGACTATTGGCAGTCCGTTATTTTAGGATTTAAGCCAGGCATTTCCTTGTAACTCCAAGAGAAGACATCCTTATACTCTTTGAGCAGATTCATATAAGCATTTTCTTCCTCAACGTCTAGAAAAGTGCTTAAGTTGGCCTTAGGTCTTCATCAGTGCCAAGGTTAACTTCCTTTAAAGGATCAATCGTTGCTTTCACTCCTTCTTCTAGTTCTAGTGTAGCATATCCAACATCTTCTTCCTCTTATGGATCATTCTCACTAACATATATATGGTAACGCCAAGCAATGTATTCTAACCCTCCATCAATCTTTACTTGAGATATGTCATCGAGCTCCCTCAAAGCTACAATATGATATGAGGATCCTACACTTTCTTCATCTTCCTCATGTTCCTTGGTGTAAGCCATGGTGTGAGTCTTTGCCTTTAGCGCCTCTCCATATGAAACCATGAGTTCTACTTTTCGCTTCATCCTAGAGGGAATTGTGCTTTGGATATCCTTTTGGATAAGCAGAGTAAGTGTTGTCACCCTGAAATAACTTCTCCGGTGCTTTTTATTTTCTTTCTTCATTTGTCCCAACCTCTCGAACACAGAAGTTCACGCAGTGGGTTTTCCAAGTCAATCGAAGATGGAAGGCCTTTTGTTAGAAGAAGTAGACTCATTTTTTATGGTGATGTAATTGTTACTTGCTCTTCTTATGGAAATACGGACTGGAGGTGGTTGGCTATAGCCCAAACCTTCGCGCGCTTTCTGATGACATCATCTGATAGGATTTTCCCTAATTTAGATGGCTCATTAGGGTTGTATCTAGCCCTTGCAAGTAACTTGTAAGCATTTAGATCAAATCCCTTTGTACGTTTTGTAGGGAGTAGCATATCTTGTGTATAATCCTGCATAATCTCGAATGTTATCAGTTCCGGTACGTAGACCAAATAATACAATGCAAGCAAAAGTTCCTAGATTCATTGAGGTGGATTTTGAGCCACAAACTCTCCAACAGGTTTGAAGATAAGTTGATTGCATCGATGCATTTGATAGAAGAGTTAGCCCTCCCTTGGTTAAATCCTTGTATTAACAGATGACTTTCACTAAGTTCCTCAATCATGATTCCCAGTTCTTTCAATGTATGGATGGGCAAAATTTTAACTCCAGACCCCTCATCAATCAAGATTTTATTTATATGATTCTCTAGCACATAACCCACCATATACAAAGGATGATTAAGTAGCTTTTCACTGACTAGGAGATCATCCTCTATAAATGTGATTTTTGTATCACATGTATGTACTTCTTGAGAAGAGGGTTCTACGGGCTTCTTAGAAGATAAGGGAGATGCTTTTGACGAAGTTTCGCCCATTGCTTCTTCATTATCCATGGGAGACACCTTTGATGAACTTTCACCTACTGTCTCTGCTTTATCAATGTTAAAACATGTTGCTCATTATTGTCTTGGATAATTCTAGTGTGAAACCAACTCAGCAAGAATTCTCCGAAAGTCATAGGATGTCGCGCCTTCTGGTAGTGATGCACTTCCGCCTTTGCTTTCTTTGGATGTGTGACTAGCTTTTTCTTCTTTGATCTCCTCACCATCCTTCCACTGGTCGGTTTCTTAAATGATTCTCTTTGTGAACTTGTCTTGTTACATCCCACCTAATCACGAGAATCCAACCTTCATCATTATCTCTATCAGTTTGGATTTTGGTAGGCTCTAAGGACTTCTCTTTTTCAGAGGCATATATTTGGATCGAGTTAAGCGATCCAAAAGTGATAGAGATTTGGTTAGAACTATCTTTCTGATCATCAAGGACAATCTTCTCTTCCCTAGCCAATTGTATGACTTTATCATTGAAGACGAAATACTTTTCAAGAGGATGACCCAGAAGTCTATGATATTTGTAATAGTTTGGATTATCAGTTTTTCCAGCTTCATCGGGTAGTTTCATATGCGGTAACTAGATGAAGCTTTAGTTCAACTAATTCATTAAATATTTGAGAAACATCAGAATCCAGAAAGGGGTATTCTTTTTCTTGCATCACCTTTAAAGTCAACTTTTAATTTGACTCCCTTGAAAAGTTTTCTTCACACTCTGCTTCCTGCTTTCCTTTGCAGTGCATTGACATTCATGGAATCCTTGTTATCAGTCTTGAGCATAAATTTGCTCCATTTCTTTGGTTCCTGGTTGTCCTTTCCTTTGCAAGGATTGTGGACAGACATCATATCTTTTCCTACAGAAAACATGCTCAACTCCATGTTGTGAGCACGAGTAGCTAAATCTCCAAAGGACTTTGGCTTGGTTTCTTGTAAGATGTAGAGAAGCCCCCAGTGCATTTCTTGGATACACGTTTCTATTGCAGAAGTTTTGTTGAGTCTATCTTTGCAATTTAGGCTCATGTTCCTCCATCGATTTATAAAGTTGATGACTGGTTCATCTTTCCTTTGGTGAATATTTGTGAATTCTAACATACTCACCATGGGCCTCATGCTATAGAAGTGATTGAGAAACTCATGCTCTAGTTGCTCCCAATTATCAATGGAATGAGGTTCAAGGTCAGTGTTCCAGTCAAAGGAATTCCCCTTTAAGGAGTAAACGAACTACTTGACAAGATAGTCTCTGTAGGTCCTAGCATTATTACATGTTTCTACAAAGTGTGCCATAAGCTGCTTCAGTTTTCCCTTGCCCTCGAGTTGTTGAAATTTTAGACATCGATAACCAACAGGCATTTTAAGGCTATATATCCTCATAGTATAACGATTTGCATACATATGGGAAGACTTAGCGTAGACTTCATACTTGTCTTTAATGGTCCCTTAAATTAACTCCTTTAATTAATCAAGCAGGATCATTCCTTTGGCAGAAACTGGCAGCTCCTTGAGCCTCAGAGCTTGCTTCACAGGATTTTTAGTCTCTTAAATCTCAATACCCTTCCTAGGTGCATGGCTAGATTCCCCATATAATAAGCCATCCACTCTATCCATCAACTTATCTATGCGAGACTCTTGGTGTTGCATATGCCTGGTCAGCCCTTCAATCATCTTTATCGGATTTGCAAGTTGTTCCACCATGGATGAAGCAGTAGTTGTCATCGCATGCATGACTATTGGAGGCATAGAAGAATAGCATGGATTATCACGGAAGTTGATCTTCTGAGGTCTCACATTATATGATGCATGTGGAGAAGATTCATTGGATGAGTCCTGGTATTTCTTTGTAGTAGATTCTTTGAACCAGAGACCTCAAATAGAGCTAAAGTCTTCTTGATCTTCTTAGCAACACTACTTCCTCCATTTGAAGCATTTGTAGAGGACCTTTCTCCCTTTGGAGTTGAAGAACCACAATCAGGAGTTGGTATGAACGACACTTGCACTATTTGCTGTCCTAACATAGTGGTTTTGCTCCTTGTAATAGGTCCAACACTTCCAAAAGTAATACCTAGATTCCCTCGACTTTAGCGGAGAACTTGGAATCAGCTGCCTTGGAGGAAGTTGATTGGGAGTTCATCTTCTTAGAAGCCATTTGAATATTCTTTGATTCTTGAAACCTTGAGATGAGAGTTAGAGATGAAAGGTAAATTTGGTCCCACTAGGCGTGCTAATTTGTTTACAATAAATTTTAAAAGTGATAGAAAGATAAATTGGAATCACAAATAAAATATGAAGAAATAGAAATTTATTGATAAATAATATGGGTACAAATCTATTTCTCCCTTGATTCTTCTCTCATAAAGTTTCTCTATGATTCGAGGGCCATTAGTGGCGTATTTCTTGAACTAGGATGATCTTGACTTCCTTAAGTCATCACATTTTAATCTCTTTATGGGTATTTGAGATGCCTTTCAAGAGAATATAATACCCTTTATATAGGCATGAAGTAGGGGTTTAGGGTAGAGCAGCCTCCAAGAAACCCTAACTAAAATAGGACACTTTTTTGTAGAGTCCTGCAAAATTTTAATGTAGTCCTACAAAATTTCAATGTCTACAAATGTCCCCTTATTCAAGGCTTGTTAGAGTGTGAACTTGATGAAACTCAAAAACCGGGCTTGAAGTACTCATTTTTCCACTGTTGCAGGCTTTAGATTTGCATATTTGATTTATGAGAGAAGAGTTAAAGGGAAGATTTGGTCCCACTGGGCGTGCCAGAATTTGTATGACAATAAAATTCGCATCGAGAAAATAATAGTCAAAGAACGAAAAATATTGCAACAATCATTGTGTTTTATTTCAAGGAGTGAGCTCTACTCTCTATGAATACTTTGATTCACCTTTTCAAATATAAATTCAAGGGTTCTTTAGCTTGTTCTTGAATCTTGAAAAACTTGATAGATTTGATCTTGACTTGGATTTGATGATCTTGAACTTGAATTTGGTGGTCTTGATCTTGATATATGGATTTGATGATCTTGAACTTGAACTTGATATGGTCTTGTTCTTGAACTTGATCGTGATTTGTACTTGAATTAAAGGGCTTTTGAGCTTGTTCTTGAATTCGGTGGTCTTGATCTTGATACATTCATGAACTTGAATGCTTGATTTCTTGAATTCTTGAATTCTCTTTGCTTGTAGAAAAATCTGCACACTGATCCGCGAGCTCTCTCTGGCTTCTTGTTAGAATTCTTGATGTGAATTTTGAATTATGAGGACCCCTTTATATCGTTATAGAATAAAAGAGTCATGATAGAATCAGACTTTCTTCCGACCAATCAGATTTATCCTTGAGTTGTGATGGAATCTGACTTTCTTCAAGCCAATCAGATTTAAGGTATATGGCATAGGAAAAGTGATAAGAATAGATTTCCTTTTAAGTGACATGGCGATAATTGATCGATTGAGACACATCCCTCGTACATACGGAACATATTTATTGGCCTTTGATTCAGATAGAAATGTCATGTCATTTTGACACATAGCATGATCCTATTGATTTCTTTATTTGACTTGGTACGCCACGTTATTTGACATGTTGCGTCAAGTGGGCCTCTTGGATGAGAAGATATTGAGCCTAATGAAGTGGGTCGTCTTTTATAGCCCAAATACTTGAATTTGGACTTTTAATTAAATTCATATTTTATCAGACTTAATTAATAAACCCAATTATATTAACCCATAATATTTATTTGGACTAATATATTTTGAATTAAATATAACATGAATCATACTATAAAATTAATATTTTAATAAATTTTATATGATTACAGTCTCAATGTTTAGTTATCTTATTATACCACACATATTCAAAAATTAAATGTAGGCAGACTCCAAAATATATGGGTGCAAGTCGAAACTGATAAATGTTACTTAGATAAAATATCATCAGATTCAGACAATACCATTTCAGAAAAACCCAAATTCAAATTTAATGAAATCAACATCAACAACACAATAAATGTAACCTACAAAATAAAAGGTAAAAGACAGAAGGTAGCTAAGTTGAAAGCTTCTCATATGGTGGAAGAGAAGAATTTAGAAATAGTATTGAGTATTTACTTTTTTATTTATTTAATTTGAAGATTTACTTTTGAATCAGTATTTCTTTATATTTATTTGTATATTCGAATTTCTTAATTTAGGACTATTCTATATAAATAATTATTTAGACTACAAAGAAAAGAAAAAATATTATTGTTATTCTCTATATATATATTTAAGACTTTAAAATTAATTAAAATTTAGATTATCAAATATTTTATTAATAAAAGTATATAATATAAAAAAGAAAAAGAGAAATTAAAAATCACGTTAGAAACATTAAAATACTCATTTTATATTTAAGGATCTTTCTTTAAAATTAAAGTTTAATTAAGTAATTATTTAATTCCTAACTATTAATCTCTAAATTATTACTTTTTGAATTCATAAAATATTAACAAATTAAATTTATATTATAAGTAATTGAATTGATTTTCACATCAATGTAGATTAAATTGTTGCATCAAATTAATAATATTATTTTATTTTATTTATACAAAAATTGTATTTATTTTAATAACATGTACTATGTATAATTTTAAAATTGACACGACAAACCCTAAACAAGTTACAGATATACTTATAGACACAAAAAAAGGTTTATTTCTACTACCATCGACAGCCGACTGATCGAAAAAGATGAAATCTGGACGGAAGAAAAGAAGAATCGAAGGCGAGAGACATCAGTTTAGTAGAAGATGTCACCAGTCATATACTCTTGAAGCTTTTGGTGAACACCCTTCTTTGATTAAGGAGTGTTGCGAAATCTTGGTCTTCTAATTAGCCCCATTTTGTGAAGACTCATCTCATCTTATTGTTTAACAACAAAGAAAGACTCATCTCATCTTATAATTTAACAATAACGAACAGACTCACCATAGGGTGATGGCGATTGCTCGACCTCCGATTGTTCTTACCATTATAAAAATAACTCATATATTCTTGTCCTAAGTAGTTCAAATATACTTTTTCATCTAATAAAAATAAAAAAAATAATTTTTTAAATTTTTACGTAAAATCACATGCAGTAGTATATATGATTCCTCTAACAAAGTCCATGGATATATTTGATTCTTCTTATATATGATTTTTTTTTTCTTCTTCTATGATTTAGTGGCTAATTTGAATTTTAATTAAATATTTCCCTTATAGATCTATTTGCTTATCATTACTTGAGTTTTTTATTCTTATTCCATTATCTCCTTTCATTCTTTAGTGTAAAAGCATGAGAAATAAGAATAAAAACTTACATAATAATAAGCAACTAAATCTATAAGGGATCCTAAGAGCTATAAAATGCTTTGCTCAAGTTGGATATGGTTAACCTCCCAATTAAACAGTTATATTCAGTGCTTAGAGGATGGTCCAAGGTGTGAACTAGTTTTACTTCAAAAGAGCTAGGGTGCACAATATTATCAGATACCATATATATCTGGGAATTTTCATAAATAATCTAGGCTTGAAACTTAATATGATTAAATAGTTATAATTACACAATATAACCTCGGTTATGTGACCTTAATATGATCAAATAGCCATAATTTCACAATATAACCTCGGTTATGTGACCTTAATATGATCAAATAGCCATAATTTCACAATATAACCTCGGCTATGTGACCTGGAGGGGAGAAGAGAGGCAAATTGTACATGTATATTTGTCAAATTGTACGTGTAAATCTGTCAAATAATTGTATATGTGTAATTAATATACATATATTTTTATATATTTGGCAAACGAGATTGGGAGAGAGAGGAGAAAGTCGAGAGCGATCGAGAGAGGGAGGAGAGAGGAGAGCAAGAGTGGAGAGACGAATTGTATATGTATATTTGTTAAATTGACTATATATTTCTGTCAAAATAATTATATATATACAGCTGGTATATATTTGTAATTGTATATGTGCAAGAAATTACAGAGAGATGAGAGAGGCGAGAAAGAGGAAGAGAGGAGAGAGAAAATAGCCAAAAAAAAAACCCTAACTATAACAACCAAATCTTAATTATAACTATAAATTGTAATTTTTTTCAAACAATAATTGTATAATATAAATACATATCATATATTTGCATAATTATATTAATTTTCCTATTTTCATCGTCGTATCCTAAAAGCCCGTCATTCGATGAAATATTCAATTTAATACTTGCATTGATATCATTTACTGAAAACGCGTGATTATCTTAGACGATGTCCCAGGTCGTGTCATACAGTTTTTTTTCTCACACACTAATTTTTTCTTTTGATTGAACCTACAATGTTGTTTTGAATGTGGATTGGCTTTTGGAATGGAAACAAACTTGTATCAGAATATCCATGCTTATCATCCAAAAATGATTTATTTTTCTTTCTTTAAAACTGCCATCTTTATGGAATGATAGACAATTATTTGTTGCATTAAACCACGCCACAATAGAATTACATTTACACCTGCCTATGAACGGACAAATCAAATCTGAAATTAGCACACTTTCTGCATGTGGCGTTGACCCGTAAACTTTTCACAATAAAATCACAGTTACACCTAAAAGCTTTGCCTTCAGATGTTTTTGAAATAAAACAACACAAAATCGACCCAGAGATGAGATCAAGTCATTCAGAAAGAAAAATATCAAACTGCAGAATATGTGTAGTACATGGAATGGCAAAACACTCCAATTGAGTTTGTCTTTTGAGCGTATTCAGAAAATATTATTATTGAAGAATGAGGCACAAACATCTTGGTTGCCGTTGAAAAAAAGAAAAGCAAACGCCATTGTATAGAGCTAAGCTAAAACTGCAAGCTATTAAAAGCTTTTAAACAATAGGTTTTGGTCTTTCACAAGAACAAACGCAGAACTGCATTATTGTAAGGAAGACCCAAATAAGAAGCTTATCTAGCCCGAAGCTGTTTTCTTTTGCTGGAAAACAACAGCATAAACCGGGACTATAGCACCGATGGCAACTGCAGACCAAACACCAAGGGTCATCTTCAGCTTCTGATTGGACATCCTGTCCAAGTTGTACATGTGCTTGGCGTGAAGATAGAATGGTTCATCATGGCCATGTCCTCCCATTCGTGTTATACTAGTTGAATGGATTCCTCTGCTCACTGTCCAAACAAAAAATTTTTAAATTTCAGTAAGATGAGATGTATGAGAGCATGGATCTTTCGGAATTTGAATGAAAGTTGCTTATAGAAAGTCAGATGCAAAGAGGATGAGCTTTAAAACTTGAAAGGTGAACAGAAAAGAAAGTTGCAAAGGACCAAAGCAAAAGAAATTACGGACGCAGGCCCAATGACAGTATCTAAAGTTCATACAATGCATTGGATGCAGTCATTTTGGTTTAAGAGGACCCATAGGGGAACAAAAGTTTATTTGCCACTATACAGATAAAGGCCATTCAGAGCACAAAAGACCACCTCGTTGCTAGTCTGATAAAAGCAGTGCTAAGACTTACAGGTTAAGACATACTGCTGGGCTGATTCTTTTTAAATTTCTCACTTCCCACAAAGGTTGGAAACAGTACCTGAGTTTATAAAAGACTCAGTTTAAATTACATGGATATCATCTCCCTTTCTATTAAAAGGTACAATATAGCAAACACATTGAGAAACATACATGAAAACACATGGTTACCACACATTCATAGTCAAGGGCAGAGCTACAGTGGTGCAAAGGTGGTCAGATGAACACCATTCGCTAGAAAATTAGACTGCATATATAGGTCAAACATTACTTATTATTCAATATATATATAGCACTTTGAACACCCTTTTATACAAAGGAGAGCAGTAGTTCAGCAGCAAGGGTGTGCTAAAAGTGGTAGGACGCTCAAGGTCGATTACCTGTGTCCACGTATTTGTCATATTATTTTCAGAAAAGGGTCAAATTGCCCCTGAACTATGCAAAATAGACCACATATACCCTTTATTACATTTTGGGACCAAAATGGTCTCTGTCGTTATCCTAAGAGACTGAAAATACCCTCAATAGTTAACAGCAGTGATGTGGCAAGTCATGTGGTACTAATTATGCCAACTAAGCTTGCCAACTAGGATAGCCACTATATTTTAACCCAATTTATAATCCAAATCCTAACCATTCTTGCTAGACATGACCCATTAAATTTAAGAGGCAAACATCATCCTTTCACCTCATTTTCACCATTCAATCCAGCAGACTAATTTCTTAAAATCCTTAGTCCCTTTCGTTCAACTATTATCTTCTCCATCCATGTCATCAGAGAACGAGGACATCTCATTTTTAAAAAAAAAAAAGTTTTTAAATGGCTCATAAATATGAATCCTAACCAGAATGTTCAAGCCTTACAGACAGTTATGTTCATCTCTTACTAGTGGGTTCTATTTCTCAACACAAACAAATCTCTCTTCCCATTTTATATGATGGTTGAATAGAAGCGTCTAAGAGGCACTCCATTTGCTGCAAGCTAGAGAAGCCTAGATGGAGTGAAAGATTCTGTTTATGCCTTCTCATTGTCAGATTGTCTTAATGGTGTCCACCTTTCGCTCTCTCAGTGCATACAGTAAACTACAGCAATTTAGCACATGAAATAAAATGCAAATTTTTCTAAATGTGTCTATTCAATAATATGGATTTCAGATTGTATTGAGCTGCAAATATCATCTTTTCACCTCTGTTTTTTTTTTTGGGAACTGGATAAAAAATCTGATATCCATATTATTTAAGACATCTTTTCACCTCAAAAATGCATGGAGATTTTTTATCTCAAAATGTAACGGAGGGTAGAAATGGTCTATTTCGCATAATCAAGGGCAATTTTGACCTTTCCTACATTATTTTTTGGCCAGCCATTATGCTTTAAAACTGGGCCTAAGCTCCTGACATAAAGAGACCAAAAATGCAAATCCACCCTTTGACATAATAGAGCAGCAACTCAGCAGCAAGAGTATGCACAAAGTTGTAGTTCAATTCCTTGCATCCACATGTTATATTATTCTGCGCCTGCTTTTTTTTGCTTTAAAACTGGGCCTAAGCGGTCATCTTAGTAAAATATTGCGTAATTTGATTTCAAATTTTTGGTGCATCTCCAATGACCGGAGGAAAAAAATTACTTACTATCCAAAGCTTGAATATACTATGCGAAATTTCTGGCTACACCACAGTTCATTCTATGTCCTTTGCCTCTCAAAAACAAAGCCTTTATAGAAGTCTTGTTCTTAGAGTTGGATAAACTACATCACTTTCTTGCATCCAAAATGACAAGCTAGGCCCACTAGTTTGTGAATGAGGTTTAGTCTGTCAACATTAACTATAAGTGTTAAGGGTCACTAGGGGTAACACACTGCAAATTCTAAGCTAGGATCTGAACAATTCTTCGAATGCATAAAGCCCCGAGCCTGATGGTTTCTAATTATACATAGGTATTAAGACAAAATCCTAAGCGTGAGAAGTGTACTGGATGTGAATTAAGGTCATAAAGGAACCTCTAGCACAAAACCAAGTTAAGAGCTTCCCTAACGATCAAGTTTCGTGTTAGTTCAAACAATGGTCTACTTCAAACAAGCATATCTCTTAGAACATGAAGAGTCACGTGACCCATAACCTATCAAATCAAAAGTATATGAGTCTAGTTTCCAACGCAATAAACCGTTTGTCAATCTGACATGTGAGCAAGAAGTTATGCCCATCTTGAGACTGCGCTATGGTTTGCATCAAAAATCACCAAGTCCGCAATGGGTCCAAAAGGCAAGGTCTGTAGGGGCTCGATGAAGTACTGGAGCACACCCTAGAGGTGTGCGATGAGCCCCATGATACAACCCCCCACCACCACCACCAAAATCCTAGGTGAAAAATCCACCCAAGTTTGCCCAATTAAGGGTATTTTTGTCCTACCACCTATGGATATTTGAACCTATGTCAATTAGAAAGAACCCATAGAAACATTTATGTTACATCTGGCCCCACGCTCTCCAACTTACGATTCAAGGGTTTCAAGCAAGAACTCTTCAGTAGTCTCTCAAACAGCCAAGCCTAGAGTACTTCAAGCTTCATCCAACATCATCTACCCTTCCAAATAAGTAAGCTTATCATAGTGGAACCCAGTTCTTCTTCATGCCCTACATCTAATGTTTTAGTTAGTAAAATCAAAGCTAAGGTTTTTACTCCAAAATCTATGTTTTCAAATTCCCTCTAACAGCTTGTTTGGATGATGGTTTTTCATGGTATGGTTAGTAAGAGAACCACATTTGCTTTGATTGTTTCATTAATTATATGGTATGATTTCATGGTTCTGTGACCATAAAAATCCTCACTTTTTGAAACTACCAATTTGATGGCATCCCATGGTTCTCTTATTTATTTTCCCTAATTATACCCTTAATTAAATTTAAATAATTTTAATTTATCATTTAATACTTTATTAAACTTTACCCTAATATATGTATCACTTTTGTATTACTCATTTTTCTCCGCATCAACTTTTGAAGCTTCTCTTTTGCCTCCCATCTTTTCTCTCATGTTTTGGTCTATTCTTTGAGGTTCATTTTTAAAAGTTCTTATTTTTTTATTTTCTTGCGTTGTTTTCTTATGTTGTTTGCATGGATTGGAGATACATTAGCTTGTATATTTCCCTACTTGATTTATGTATTTATTTAAAAAAATATTTTACAAATATTGATAAATTTAATATTTATCATAATTAAGGATATTTTTGTAAATTTATCGGTTATGATATAGTAACATGCAGTCAAAACAAACAATGAAATTACCATTAAACAGTAACAACCCATATAGTCTATCCAAACATTGTACAGTACTATTCTGTATAGTACAATATCATACCACACAGTACCATACATTAAGAAACCATGGCAAACCACTATCTAAACATAGAGTAAGTCTAACTTTCTATTGTTGAATTCTATTATTGAAACTATTGTATTTTCTATTTATTCATGATTCTCAAAGTTACCAAGTTCAAAAAAATTATTGATGATTCTTGAGTGATGGTTCATATTATTCTACTACATGGCCACTTCTTAGCTAAAGTTATTCGAAAACCTTGTCCTGGTGTTTCATATGCTTGTTTTCCTAAGTAAATTATATTACAAGTTTTAAAGTAGTAATAGAGTTTTAAAGAAAGTATATTCCAATTTTGAGAAAGCATAATCAGATGTTACAGCAAGTTCAGCTCTGTTCCAAAAGAACTATTTTGAGCAAAGACTCATATTTGATTTAGAAAGACTTATAGTTTATCTATTTACGAGCATATACAGTATATACATATTAGTTTGAGAGTATTATTTAGTATCGAAAGGACACGGGTCCAGAAAACTCAAGTCTCATAACTATGTTGCACCACTAGTCTGTCCGCTCCTTTAGCCCAAGAGGCTCAGTAGTGGGTCCATATCAAATGGACAGGTTATATAACCTGGCAAGGTATAGGAAAGCGATCATAACTGGATTCTTTTGGACACCATGAGTTCACATGGTGTATGTCACTTGTAAAAAACTACCCACTATATATTAAAAAAATGATTACTTGTGCAATCATAAATATGGCGATTTCTCAAATTTACAGTGCTAGACATGTTTTCATCTCAAGTTAAGGAAAAAATTACGGTTTCGAACATCACCTATGATAATTCAAAACTGCATTTTTCTAATTAACATCGCTCGCACAACACAAGTCAAGCTTAGCCGCCTTCCCTTTCATTCTTCGGGTGGTCGTGATCTTCCATGCACGGATGAAAAGCATAGGAAACAATTTTTTACATTATGAGACGATGAAAGTGTTTTAAAACAACTTGCATACTATTTTACGTTTGTCTCTTCTCAATCTCATATACTCAGCTATCATCTTTCAGTTAATCAGTTTTAGAACATGTCCCAACTTTTTTCAGTTGAAAAACTTATTTTATACCTACTCAGATGACTTTATTTCAATCTATCTTCAGAGTAATTCATTCAGCTTAGTATGTTCAACTTTAGATAATTGTTTCATTTTGCTATTTTACATACCATACATTCCCTGTACTGATGTCATTCGATGTTGCACTTTTAAATAATGCAGATTCGCGTATTCCAGATCCGCAGCAGACGCATCACTAGGATCTCACTTTCATCCAACTTTGATGAGACCTCTTTGCTTTCAGACAGCTCTAATTTATCTAGACTATTAGCCGTTATCAGATGTTGTTAGTAGAGTATTTAGGTAGCATGGGGTCTTGTCTTGGTAACCTATCTTTAGTACATTAGAGGCCTCACAGGTGAGTCAGTTGAGTTATAAACTTCACCTTTGTTTTACAAATATATGCATATTATATAGATTCCAAATTTTTAACTATAAAGTTATTGAGTTCACTTTCTAAGTTATTGCATGCTCATGTTTTAAAAGCTTCCCAATTAGTCAATATTTAATCTTACAGCATGCCAAGCCAAAGGTTTGCTCGGGTCGTGACCTGTGACTTTAGGATCTTACAAATTAACTTGACAAGTTCTCAAATATCAGATAGAAACAGAGGAATCAAGATACTTCTTTATATCAGAAGATGCACTCAAACTGCAAGGCAATTCTATGAATTTGCTTCAATTTGATAGCACTTGAACCGATTATCCAATACTTTGGCTATTTCTTTGATCAGTATTACATATTTTGGTTCATAACAGCAACATACCTAATGTAATCTAGGGTCGAGGGAGAACATTTTTCCCAAAATGGTTAAAAATGTGAACCAATTCCAATAAATGGAGTTGTCTATGGTGAAAATGCATAAGAGTCTGGTGTTTATAGTTTTTATGCATTTCCACCTTTTACTAAATATAATTTTAATTGTTGACAATCCTATTTATTGAAACTGGGCCACAATTTTCACCATTTTGAGAAAATATTCATATTAGAACGGTCCATTTTAAGAAAACAGATAAGAGCAAAAATTTCAATGATTTAGTGGAATATTTTAACACACTACTATCCATCTTGATAGACTATTCCTAACCAAAACCAAAGACCTAACTTGGAAGTAAGGGTGGTATTTCAGTCCATGTAAGGTAAAAGGAACCCAGTTTACCCATATTTATTTTAATAGATCACTCATATTTTCTAAATGGATAAATATGGGTTGATCTATTTTAAGAGTTTATACAAACATGGTCAAAATGGATAAAATATGAATACCCATATAGACCCATAAATCCCCCAACTCATAATAAAAAATTCTTAGTTGCTCTAAAAAACTTTTTTTATGTTTCTTTAAAAAATTTTGACCGGGAAAGGGGGGCCAAAAAAAATTAACGATTTTTTTATTTTTATTGGAGTTGGCATAAGTACCGGAAAGTTAAAACTAATTCGGTTTTTCAGTTCGATGTCGGGGTGGGAGGGCAAAAAAAATTTTTTTTTAATTTTTCATTGGGGTGAGCATAAATATCGGAAAATCAAAAAATCGAACCAAACCAAACTAATTCGATGTTTCGGTTCGGTGTTGGTGGGAGGAAAGGGGCAGAAAAATTCAACTTTTTTTTTATTGGGGTGGGCATAAGTACCGGAAAATCGAAAAATCGAACCAAACCAAACTAATTCAATTTTTCAGTTCGGTGTAGGTGTTCTTTTTTCAAAAGTTCAGTTCTTTGATTCGGTGTAGGAGTCTCAAAACTTCGGTACACCAAAGAACCGAACTTTTATTAAAAAAATTGAAAAAATAATTTTTTTCAAAAAAAATTATTTGGGAGTAGAGTTGGGATGATTGAGATTGAACATTAACAATTTAATTTTAATTTAATCTTTTTTGGCTTCAAGAGAATAAAATGGGTTGGAACTATTCTTATCCAAACCATATTTGACCAAATCCATATTTACCCATATTTTATATAGATGGATTGTGATCCAATCCACTTTGGCTCAATCCATATTCAATCCATCCAAATCCAATCCAATCCACCCATTTGCCACCTCTACTTGGAAGGTTAGTGATGTCTAGCTACAAACAGTATTGAGCAATTAAGTGCACAAGCATTCAATGAAGAATTTCGCGTACAAACAGGGATCAAGATAAAAGAGACACAAATAGTGCAATGAACCTTTATTTCGCATGAAAATCTGAAAGTGATTAAGCTTTAGAGCTTTTCTTAGTGGCTGCATCTAAATGACATAACAGAGGATTAACGTAAGAAAAGAATATTCAGTTCTGTCTGCAATAATTATGTCTAACAAAATTATTTGAAGGACGGTATCTAGCATAACATAAAAATCACATTCCGGTAACACGTGCATGTAATTTAGTTGCTAAACATGGAAAATGAAATCACACATTTGAGCTCCATCAAGTCTTTCAATAGTACCGTCAAACAAGGGCTTTATAAGCTTCAAGGTACTCGTAACCAAGTCCTATGAAGTACTCTAGGTGATACTTGTGTAAAGTATTTGTGTTTTCAACTTTTGATTCGTAAGAAAGTCATGTGATCTCTTTCTTCTGGAGATTCAGTTAAGCCCCATTAATTTCTAATGCCCGGGCTCTACTTCTGCCATGGATCTTGTTGCAGTAGGTTCACCAAGACACTTGGAAGAAAGAAATATGAGATACAAGGGCACAGAATTCAAGATTTGTACTGTTGCAACCACAAACAAGCTTCAACGAAGGATGATATATGCGATTTCAACTCCTCTCCGGTAACTAATCTCTCCAGTTCCTCCAGTTCAGTCTCTCTCTATCATTACATGTGTTCCTTTAACAAATTAGTATGTTCAGATTTGTTAGTTAATTCAAACATTTTAACTATGTTCTTCAAAATCACTTCAAACAATGTCAACAGGTTTCTCTCTTCCTCTATCTCCTCTTAACTGCCAGAAAAGAATTCCCTCCCTTTCTTCTGTGTTGGATATGGTCAACAAATTAGTATGTTCAGATTTGTTAGTTAATTCAAACATTTTAACTATGTTCTTCAAAATCACTTCAAACAATGTCAACAGGTTTCTCTCTTCCTCTATCTCCTCTTAACTGCCAGAAAAGAATTCCCTCCCTTTCTTCTGTGTTGGATATGGTCCAAGGATGCACATATGGAAGTTCACAGATTCAAGCCCAAAAGAAAAAGAAAAACACGACTCTATAGTTTCTTTCACCCTTTGATAGACTAAGCAAAATAGCAAATAGTAGCTGTGTTGAAATTTCAGACTGGTATCACCTTTACAGATGATATGAGCTTAAATGAAAAAATGGGGATTCATATAGCCGAACCCAACTTATTTGGGTCTGAGGCTTATTGTTGTATAATGTATCATATTTACAGATCAAGCTGCTCAAGGTATCATCTGTTGTCCACAAAAACTAAATCCTCCTACAAGCTCTATAGCACTGATTTTGTTTCTCTTTAGGTAAAAAACCATTTTTTTCTCTTCTTTGGAGTTTGGACTAAAAAGAATAAGAAAAAGCCACTAATATAATGAAACTGAAAATAAAGTAATCCCAAAGGCTTTGGTCTAGTAGTAAGAGCACAGTACATGAACCGTGAAACTGTGAATTATGAGCACATCACAGCTTTGAATAAAGGCCTGATATTAATTAAAATGGAAAAGGGAAAACTGCAAGGGTCATTATCTATCGACTTCTGAACCATGAAGTACCCTCGGGGGTTTCTCAATCATAAAAAGAGAAGGATCCATTTGATTGCCAAAGAAAAGTGGATTAATCCGGCTTCCACCAGAAAGTCTCCATAGTTAAATCTCAATCAATAGGAAGGAACCTCAACTTGAACTAAGAATCCCACAAAAGCTTGAAATTACATTCACTAGATGGATTTGCTATTGTGAGAAATAGAGAAAAGAGAGAGAAAATTAAATTGAGAGAAATTTTCGTTTTTAAGTGAGAATGACCCTCCTATATATACAAGTCATTAAGGGCCGTTTCTAGCCGTTTATGGCTGTTACTACAGTGCCCGCTATAGTGCCCGACCGTTGCTACAGTGTCTATAGCCGTTGCTACAGTACTGCTACACCACTATTCTAACACTCCCCCTCAAGCTGGATCATATATATCATATGCACCAAGCTTGTTACAAATATATTCTATCTGAGGACCCTTTAATGAT